>CAUYQG010086953.1:0-20446 GCA_963574415.1 Tarsius wallacei
TGCCACACTGTTTTCCAAAGAGTTTGCACTAATTTGCATTACTACCAGCAGTGCAAAAGTGTACCTTTTTCTCCGCATCCTCATCAGCATCTGTTGTTGTTTGTTATATATAGATATAGGAAGCATATATCTATTAATGATGGCCATTCTTACTGGGGTTAGATGGTATCTCAATGTGGTTTTGAGTTGCATTTCTCAGATGATTAGTGAGGCTGAGCACTTTTTCATGTGTCTGTTGGCTGCTCATATATCTTCTTTTGAGATGTGTCTATTCATGTCTTTTGCCCACTTTTGAATGGGGCTGTTTTTTGTTTTTGTTTTTTTTTCATTTCAGCATGTTTGAGTTCCTTGTAGATCCTAGATGTTAGGCCTTTGCCAGATATACAGTTGGAAAATATTTTTTCCCATTCATGAGCTGTCTTCCCACTCTCTTGATAGTTTCTTTGGCTTTGCAGAAGCTCTTTGTTTTGATGTGGTCCCACTTGTCTATCTTATCTCTTGGGGTATGGGCACTTGGAGTTTTGATCAGGAATTAATTGCCTGTTCCAATTTCCACAAGGGTGTTTCCTGCATTTCCTAAGATTCTTACAGTTTGCGGTTTTACGTGTAGGTCTTTGATCCATTTAGAGTTAATTTTTGTGTATGGTGATAGGTAGGGGTCCTGTTTCAATCTTCTGCATGTGGTCAGCCAGTTTTCCCTGCATCATTTACTCAATAGGTTCTCCTCTCCCCCATGGTGGTTGTTGAAGGCTTTGTCAAAGATGAGTTGGTTGAGAAATTGAGATTTTGCCTTTAGAATCTCTATCCTGTTCCATTGGCCATATGCCTGTTCTTGTAACAATACCAGGTTATTTTGATTATTATAGCTGTATAGTAAAGTTTAAAGTCTGGAAGTGTGGCACCTCCTGCTTTGTTTCTTTTGCTAAGGATTGTTTTGGCTTTTTGTGGTTGTTTATGTTTCCATACGAATTTCTGTATTGTCATGTTCAGGTCTGAGAAGAATGATGTTGGTAATTTAATGGGTATTGCGTTGAATCTGTAGATTGCTTTTGGTATGATGGACATCTTAACAATGTTGATTCTTACTATCCATGACCATAGAATATTTTTCCATTTGTTTGTGTCTTCTTGGATTTCTTTGAGCAGTGTTTTGTGTTCTCATTGTAAAGGTCTTTCACTTCTCTGGTTAGGAACATGTCGAGGTATTTCTTTTGTGTGTGTGTGGCTCTTGTAAATGGGATTGTGCTTTTTATTTGGTTATTTACCTGCTTGCTATTGCTGTATAAGAATGCAGCTGTCTTTTGCACATTTATTTTGTACCCCGAGACTTTGCCAAAGTCATTTATCAGAGAAGAGTTTTTTTGTTTTTGTTTTTTAAGAGACTGCTTCCCTTTTTGTTACCTAAGTTGGAGTATAGTCATGCAATCATAGCTCGCTGTAATTTCAAACCCCTGGGCTCAAGCGATCCTCTCTCCTCAATCTCTCCAGTAGCTAGGACCACAGGTGAGCACCACGACACCTAATTAATTTTTTTAAAAAAACAGAGTCTTGTTATGTTGCTCAAGCTAGTCTTGAACTTCTGGTCCCAAGTTATCCTTCTGCCTTGGCCTCTTAAAATGCTGAAATTACAGGCATGAGCCACTGCACCCAGGCTGAATGGTGTTTTTATAGTATATTTTTCACATATTTGTAAAATTTGTTACTCTTTCTGTATTCTTATATTTTAGGTGTGCATCTAATAAACAGCATGGTTAGTTTTTTCAAAAAAATCTTTTAGAATATTTGATTCCTTTATAGTTAATATAATTATTGATGGGGGTTATTAGGTATTATCACATTATTTATTTTCTACATAATCCACTTGTTTAATATTTCTAATGTCTTTTCCTACCTTCTTTAGGATTCATACTTTTTTTTTTTAGTTTAACTCTGTGAGCAACATATTCTTTCAGTAT
Organism: Tarsius wallacei; assembly: GCA_963574415.1. Lineage (NCBI taxonomy): Eukaryota > Metazoa > Chordata > Mammalia > Primates > Tarsiidae > Tarsius > Tarsius wallacei. The sequence continues at coordinate 1,956 of CAUYQG010086953.1, forward strand.
TTACTTATCTGAACATTTTATTTCATCTTGATTTTTAAAGAATATTTTTTTCTGAGGATGGTATTTCCTTCCAGCACTTGGGATCTCATTTAATTGTATTTTGGGTTCATTGTTTCTTTTTAGAGCATTTCTTTACTACTTTCATCATTTCATTTTTGTTTTTGTTTGCATGTCCTGGTGTGCCTTGGTGTAGTTTTAATTGTACATACCCTCATCGAGTTATCCCAGGCTTCGAACTTTGTGGGTGGTGAGTTCCACCTGATTTGATTCTTTGTGGCTATTATGTCTTCAAATACTGCTGCTATTCTTCTAGTGGGAACTGATTACATGCTTATTGGACCGTCCCACTATGTCTTCCATTTACCTTATATTTTTTGCACTTTTATCTTTTCTATTCTCCAGTTTACATGTTTTCATTCATTCATGTTGCTGTTCATAACCCTCATTCTACTGTGTCTAGTCTGCAGTTTTACTCATCTTCAGAATCTTAATTTCTATTTTACTTTTCAGTTCTAAAATTTTTATGTATTTTTACATATTTGAATGCATTGGTGAAGTTCTCAATGTTTTCATCTCTTTTCTTCATCTTTTCCTCTATTTATTTTAATATATTAATTATATTCACTTAGAAGTTTTTGCCTATTAATTTCCAATATATTTATCATTTGCTATTTTCTTTTTTTTCAGTTTTTAATCATGTTATTTAAATTCATGTAGGCTTGTCTTTTTACACGTCTAGTAATTGATAATAGAATGTTTGTCCTTCGTGAATGTTTTCTTACATAGTTCGCTTTCTGATGCTCTCTTTTTACAGAGAGGGTTCATTTTTGTTTTTTTGCTTGTTTGTTTTGGTCAGGAAGATAGAGCAAGGCCTTAATTTCAGCAGGGCCTAAGCTGGATCAAGATAAGCTACTGTTTAAGTAGCTCCCATTAGGTGTAGCCATCAATGACTTCTTTGCTACTTGGGCTGTTCTCCCTGGTAGGCTGTGAAATGTTATTTTTATGTCCTCCATTTGAAAGAGTGCAGAGATCTCCCGTCTGCTCTTCAGAAGTGTCTGAGCTCTCGCCTGTGCAACTTCAGAACCTGGCAAATAACCCGTGGAGAGAACTTTTCATGTATCCGTACCCGTCTACCCCTCCCTTCTCACCAGGATCACAGCCCTGCAGGTCTCAACTTTTGTCTTTTATTTCACAGCCTACCACGAGCTTTGTTGGGTTCTCTGTTCCCAGAGTTCATTCTGGGGTAGGAGGCTAGGAGAATTCTCAGATCCTTGCCCTGAGGCCACAAGTAGCGAATATGCCTAGGGAAAAAGCTGCCATTAGCCTATGAACTTACTGCTCTTAACTTTCCCTCCTTCCAAAATCTCAAGTCTCCCTAGTCTTGTTTCCGGTTGCAGTTCCCCTATGTCTTCAGGCTGCTATAAGAAAATACCACAGACTGGGTAACTTAGAAACAACCAAAATGCATTTTTCACAGTCCTGAAGGCTGGAAGTCTGTGATCAAGGTTGAAGGCATCTGGTTTACAGACACCATCTTTTCACTGTGTCCTGACATAGTGAACAAAAAGCAGGAGCTCTCCTGGGACTACTTTATAGGGGCTCTGACCTCAGGACCTAAGCACCTCCCCAAAGGGCTCACCTCTTAATAACAACACCTTAGGGTTGATGATTACATCATACACATTTTGAGGGACAAGAAAGTTCACACCACAGCACACATGTATATTTCTAATTAGCTTTATTTTTCAGAGAAATTTTAGGTTTATAGAAACATTGAGCAGAAAGAAAAGAGAGATTATATGAAATTTTATTTGTTTGTTTGCTTATTTTTGAGGTGGGTCTCACTTTGTTGCCCAGGCTTGAGTGCAGTGGCAGAATCACGGCTCACCTCAACCTCCTGAGCTCAGGTGATCCTCCCACCTCAGTCTTTTAGGCAGCTGGGACTACAGGTGTGCACTACCACGCCCAGCAACTTTTCAAAATTTTTATTATTTTTTTTAGAGATGAGGTCTTACTATGTTGCCCAGGCTGGTCTCTAGCTCCTGACCTCAAGTGATCCTCCAATCTTGGTCTCCCAATTGCTGGGATTGCAGGCATGAGCCACTGTGCCCAGCCCATATGCATTTTTTAAAAATATAGCATTTCCAACAGAAATGTCTGTCTATTGCAACATATTCCACCGTACCAACAATTGGAATTACATCTAAAGCAATACTTTTCATAGTTATTAATATATAAAAAAGGAAGCACTTAAAATCTACATTCAAGCTAAGTTGTAAATAATACACTAATATATTTAAATATAAAACTGGGAAAATATTTTCTGCAAATATAAAATAAGTGAATATCTATATAATACAAAGAGCTCATAGAAGTTGATTATTAATATACTTATACCTTAATAGCTAGATAAAGTTTATAAAAGTTTTAATGAGGAGGTAAATTTAATAAATAAATGAGAATTCACTAGGCCAATTAGTTTATCAAAAATGAAAATGAAAATACAAGTCCTTTCTACCCATTAAACCAGCTCTGATAGCTGCTAGATATGCCTTCCCAGGTCCTGGACTCTGATCATAAATGATGGCTGGTACACAGAATGTGCTAGAAAAATATCGATTTCCTTCTTTTTCCTCTTCTTTGGAGATTCATATTTCTAACAACTTCTTAAGTTGATTTTGTTGTTATAATATACTTGTATATGGATTATCTTATAGACAAAAGCTGTTTGTGGGCCAGAGTCTATTAACTAATTAATGAGTTAATAATTAAGGTCCTAGTACTTGTGTCAGGTGCTGTACCAAGCACTGCACTGGGTGCTAGTATATACTTCGATCATCAGTCTTTCTCTGTAGCTGGGATGGTATTCTCTCTTTCATACACAATGTTAAGAATATGCAAGCCAGGCGCAGTTGCTCATGCCTGTAATCCCAGAACTTTGGGAGGCCAAGGTGTGTGAATTGTTTGGGCCTGGGAGTTGGAGACCAGTCTAGGCAACCAAAAAAAATCAAAATATTAGCCAGGCATGGTGGCACATACCTGTAGTCCCAACAACTCAGAAGGCTGAGGCAGGAGGATCACCTGAGCCCAGGAGGTTGAGGCTGTGGTGAACTGTGATCAGCCACTGCACTCCAGCCTGGCTGACAGAGTGATACTCAGACTTAAAAAAAGAATACGTTAAAAAAAAACTGACTTGCATTTTCTGCAGTTTCTCTCTTTTAAAGGTCTTTTGAAAAGCTGATACTCAGTTTTATTTATCCTATCACTGTTGTTTTTTATTCATAAATTATTAATCTATATTTGTATCTCTATTGCTACTTCTCTGCTTTTCTTATACTCATTTAAAATAATTATTTTTAACTTCTTGACTTTAATGATAAATTTATTCCTTTTCATTCTTTCTTGCTTAACATAAAATCATTTAGGCATTAGATTTCCTTTGGCGTATGAGTTTGGCACCATTTTAAAACCTTCTGTAATGATAATTTTGGTTTCATCCTTTACCTAGGTTAAGAGAATCTTTCTCTTGAGCAAAGCTAATATCAGACTCCTTCTTACGTGGTAACACTGTTTAGCTGAGCACCTTATCTTTAGCTCCTCTTCTAGCTGGGTTTCCCCTGTAGCTACATTCCCCAGGAGAAGTGAGTGGAAGTGGTGGGGAAGGGGTACACACTCTCACTCTTTAAGGGGAAGTGTGTGTCCTCCTCCTCCTGTCTAAAATGCAGACATGGAGAAGACAGGTGCTGTGCAGCTACTGTGGACCCAGGTGGAAATGGCAGGTCGAGATGGGCATAAGCCTGGAGAAGAAGCCTGGGTCCCTGACACTGAGGAGCCACCCTGTCCACCCCCAGGGCTTGCAAAAGAATTGTCGGTGGGAAAGACACTTCTATCTTGTTTAAGGACTTTTATTTTGAACCCTCCCTTGGCGACTGTAATTATATCATAATTAATGGAGTTCGAAATTTTTAATTTCATGGCATTGTTATCAAAGAATATAGAATGTACAATTTATTCCTCAAATATGTTGAGATATTTTTAGTTGTTTAATAGATGGCCAAGTTTTGTAAATATTTCCTGTATCATTTATTAGTTTTCAAAGTTATTTAGATGTATGCATTTATAAATTTGTATGTATCTATAAGTTATTTAAACTACCCAATCAATCATATTACTACTTTCCATGCTATGTCCTATAAAACACCACTTCTTTGGAATATTGATAGGTTCACCCCCAAATAAAAAGTGTAATAGTTCCCATATGCTCTGCTTCCTTTTTTTTTTTTGATTACTTTCATGGTTAATCACAGACTCTGGGCCAGAATGTCACATCCTAGCTCTTCCAATTTACTAGCTGTGTGAATCAGGTGAGTTATTTAATCTTCCTTTTACTCAGTTTCCATGACAGCAAAATAGGGAAAATAATAGTACCTACCTAAAAGGATTGTAAGAAAGACTGCAAAATGAATATATGTCAGACATATAGAACAATGCCTGGCAGAAAACGAACCTTTTTTAAAACAGTTACATATATATACTTTGCATATAAGAGGTCCCAAGAAGTAATGGAATGTGCTTACTATTATTTATCTGAACATTCTCCCAAACTTATGTGAGTGTGATTACTTTGGTCATAGCCAGTTGGGAGAAAAATGTGTTCATGGAATATTGGTTTTAGAAATGTTGAAATAGATTATTGAGCACCATTGCATAGTGAGAGGTGTTTTTTTTTTTTCTCCTAGTAACTGGGGTACATGAATGCCATTAAGAGGTCTTTGAAGCCCTTGAAATTGATGTAAGTTATATGTGTCTATGCATAGGTATGTATTTCTGAGGACAAGATCCAAGGAGTTTACCTGATTCTCAAATTTCTCCATATGTATTTTTATGATTGACTGAAACATCAGAGACAAAAAGAGTGTAAGTCTTCTACTGTTTTATTGTTCTTTTCTTCGGTTCCTGGTTGGTCTTCTCAAGTTCATCCTGTACAATTTCATTAAGCTATTTGGAGTATAAAAGGATTTACATTCTTTTAATATAATTTCATATTTCTTTGCAATTCTTTATTTTAAATCATTATCTTTCCATTTTCTATGAACATTATCTCTTTACGTAGCTGTCTCCTGTTTTATAGAAAGCAATGCTTTCTTATATGTTTTTGTGAATGTTAATTGTTTTTTAATAGTATTTTGTTGTTGTTCTTGCAGCAAATTGTTTTCAGAAACAAAACCTTTCTGCAAGCTAGTCCAAATGCATTTTCTTTCCCATTATTTTGTATCATTGTTTCATGCATTCAGGTTTGGCCTTTGTTATTTTCCTCACTGTTTTTTTAAATTTTAAATTCAGAGGGTGCATGTGCAGGGTTTTTTTTTGTTTTTTGTTTATTGTTTTTTTGAGTTGGAGTCTCACTCTGTTGCCCAGACTGGAGTGCAGTGGCCGCTCCCGGCCACCGCAGCCTCGACCTACTGGGCTCCGGCGATCCTTCCGTCTCAGCCTTCCGAGTAGCCGGAATTACAGGCACGCGCTACCATGCCCGGCTGATTTTTTGATTTATTGTAGTGATGAGGTCTTGCTTGCCCAGGTGGGTCTCGAACCTGCGGGCTCAGGCAATCCACTCACCTCAGCCTCCCAAAGGCGCGGGATTACAGGCTGAGCCACTGAGCCCGGCTGCATGTACAGGTTTGTTACATGGTTATATTGTGTGGTGTTGAGGTTCAGGTTTCTGTTGAATTCATCACCCAGGTGTGAAAATGGTACCAATGGGAGGTTTTCCAGCCATATCTCTCCTTTCCCCGCCTTTAGGAGCCCCCAATGCCTGTTGTCCTCATCTTTATGTCCATGGATACCTAGTGTTTAGCTCCTACTTAGGAGTGAGAACATGCAGTATTTGGATTTCTGTTTTTACATTAATTCACTTAGAATGATGGCCTCCAGCTGCATCCGTGTTCCTCCAAAGGACACAATTTAATTCTTTTTATGACTGTGTAGTATTCCATGGTGTATATGTATCATATTTCCTTTATCCAGCTTATGGGCACCTTGATCAGTTCTATGTCTTCGCCATAGCGAATAGTGCTGCAATAAACACACAGGTGCAGGTGACTTTTTGGTAGAACAATCCATGATCCTCTGGGTATATAACCATGAGTGGGATGCTGGGTTGAGTGGCAATTCTACCTTTGAGAAATCTCCAACTTGCTTTCCACAGGGGTTGAACTGGTTTACATTCCCAACAACAGTGTATGAGCACTGTCTTTTCTCCACAACCTTGTCAACATCTGTTGTTTTTTGACTTTTTAATCATAACCATTCCGATCTCCATGTGGTTTTGACTGGCAAGCAAGGCAATATCCAACCACCTTTCAAGTGTGTCGGTTGAGATGCAAGCAGACTTTCTAGTCCCAGCACCTTTTCAACCGCCATTTTGAAGAATCCGGTGAGACGTAAATTTGATGGGGAGGGTGGCACATGTCTATTTCCCACACAATTTACAATTTCTATCAGGCTTTATCTATTGTTTCTCTTCTCCTTTGAGAGAACACCTTTTTATGCCCATTACTGACACACTGGTACTCTAAAATAATGCAAATATCTTTCCATAAAGTAGAATTGATCATAATGCATAGTTACCACTGGGTTTCTGGATTCCACAGCCTTCAGCCTGGATTTACTCCTACATTTTGTATCTCTGAAAGCCACGCTGCCATCTCCAGGCTCCAACTTGCAATAGTTCTGGTTGTTTTCTGAGGTCTGAAGTCTCTACCTGAACATGGGCAAGTGTAGGTAGAAAGTGAATGAAATGATGTTTCCCCAATTCAACAAATTGAGGAGTAGGAACTGGCAGATGCCTTTCTTTTGGATGAAGTCTCCAGGGGCAGATTTCAGGACGTTCCAGGGAATGGGCACTTCAGCAAGACAGCCCTTATTTCTCACGTTCATAGCTCCCACAGAGTACAAAGCAACTAACCTCTCCTCCAGGAAAAACAAAACAAAACATCTGTTTCTTTTCCTGTATTCAAAACTTTGGCCAGTAGCTACTTTCTTCAAGTACTTCACACCTGAGAACTTACGTGGTATCCTGTGAAACAACGTCATACAGTGTGAAGAACAAGATATTTAGAAACAGATTATTTGGTTTCAAAAGCCAAATCTGAGTATTCAGTTTGTCTGAGTCTTCTTTTATTCAATTCTGACATATGATAATCGTATCTTCCCTACCATTGCCAAATAATTTTCATAATGATTAAGTAGAATCCTAAAATATTTCAATATTACAAACTTTAGAAAACACACATTATCAATACTTGCAGGATGAAGCTAAAGCAGTTGTTAGAGGGAAATTAAAGCATCAAATGTTTTTATTAAAAAAGAAAGATCTTGAATCGGTGATGTAAGTTTACAACCAAGGAATATACCAAGAAAGAGGTAAAACTTAAACCCAGTGTAAACAAAAGAAAGGAAACAATAAAGAGAAGAGTAGAAATCAGTGAAATAGAAAACAGAAAATCAGCAAGGAAAAAAAAACATTGAAACCAAAAGCTTATACTTTGATAAGATCAGTACAATTGATAAACCTCTTGCTAAACCGATCAAGAAAAAAATTAGAAGACACAAATTACCAATGTCAGAAATGAAAAAATATCACTACAAATGCTACAGATATTAAAGGAATAAGAAGAGAATATGATAAACAACTGTTGCTGATAATTTTGATGGATTTGATGAAATGGACAAATTCCTTGAAAGACACAAACCTCCAAATCTCAATCGAGAGGAGATATGTAACCCAAATAGCTCAATATCTATTAAAGAACGAAGTTCATTACTTCACTAGTCAATTCTACCAAATGTTCAAGGAAGAAATTATAACAATTCTATGCAAACTCTTCCAGAAAATAGATGAAGAAGAAAGACATTTATACTCGGTTTATTAGGCTAGCATTACCCTGATACCCACACCAATGACATTAAAAGAAAGAAGATTTCAGACAATATCATTTATGAACATGACATAAAAATCTGTAACAAACTCTAGTTAATGATATATTTATTAATCGTAACTCTCCTGATATCTATTTGACTAGATAGTATTTTTATTTCAATTTCTGCAATGTCATACTTCTCTTGCTTTCCATTCATTCTGTTTCCTCCTGTTTCCGATTCCTAATACTTACCATCTGGATTATGAGAGTAACTTTCCAACTTGTCTCCACACCTTCACTCCATTCTTTTCACTGTTCTCCATCAGGGTGTCCTTCCTAAAACTCAGTGCCTCATCATGTCACTCTAAGGTGTGAGTGTTTAAAGACTTCTAATATTTTTACAGGTTTTAAAAGTACCTTCTTAGCCCAGCGTTTGATATTTGCCATTCTATAGTCAACCTACTTTTTTAGACTTTTCCATCAATATACATGTTGTATGGTCAGTCAGGACAACTCCATCTTAGTCCATCTTTCTCAGATTAGTGTCTTTGCTGTATTGCTTCTTCTACATGAAATTGTAGCCTATTAAAATTCTACTTCTTCCCTGGTTTTAACTTATTCACCTTTATGAGCCAATGCTGTTTGGTTTTAACAAGTATTTTATTTCACCTTATGTAATAGCTGGATATAGCACTTTTTGTTGTGTGTTACGCGTATTTGAAATATAGCAGATGATATGAAGATGTTACTGTTGTTCTATGGGTGAGACCTGGTTTTCTACTAGGATTATACAATGCAAGGTTGTTGTACGGAATGCTTAATGATTCTGTCTCCTTGTCATTTAACACAGTATTGTATGCACATAAATGTCAGATGATTAATAAATACTTGCTTATGATGGGATCAGGTAGATTTGGTGGTAGATAAAAATAAAGCTTGACATGTCTACTTCATCTTCCAGATGCAAATGTCGTTTGGGAATATTCAAGCTTGTTTCTCTGCATCTGTTTAGCAGTACCTTTTAAACGGAAGCCACACATGTCAGCCTGTGGGGATTTTCTGGATGCCTGGCTCTGAAATTTTCTTGTCCAATGAATAATAAAAGTATTTTCACACTCCTGGTGAATCCATGGCTCTCCTTGCTTATATCGTTCTTCACTCTTGATCCTTTCCCTCCTCACAGCTCTAGATTTGCCCTAAGCATGCTTTTCCTACACAATGGAAGAACTTCCTTAAGGCATATAGCCGTGATACAGATTGTGAATATTTAAGACACTCCTTTATCCAGTACCTTCGCGACTTGGGGCACTAAAGTTCCCATTCAGCCACAAGAAGTATTTATATTCTCATTTGTTGTAAAACATACACACCACGAATGCAAATATGTACTCACTTATACACACAGGGGCAACTCATTTTAGCATAATTTCTTATGCTGCCTAGAAAATTCTTACCTTCCGTTTGAGTGGATATAGATTAAGAAATACTCCTCTAAATATTTCATTTAATATGTAGGCACTTTCACTCTTTTATTGCTTAGGTTTACATTTTTTTAAAAAACCACTACACATTTGGGAGGCATAATAAAAAAGATCAAATCACTCAATATACAACAAATTGCCACTTAATACATCCTAGTAGTCAGACATTATTTGAACACTTGTGATAGAAATATTTAGTCAAATGTCATAAATCACAAATTTACTTCATATAATCACCAACAATGGCATCAATATTCTTATCTTTTGACTGTTTCTAATTAATGACATAAAAAATGCATAATTTTTAAGTTCAAATAAGCAACAGTCCAACATAGTTATAATTAATGGACATATTTGCACCTTAGAACTAATTTTTAAAATATTTATTGAGCACCTACTATGTGCCAAGCATTATGAAGGAGAAGATGAACATAATATTAGCAAAAATGACAACAAATTTAGTTTCAATTTCAAAGAACACTTTACTGAGAAAATGTAATCAATAATTTGTTTCTCAACCTCAGAACAATTAAGTTCTCCCTGTTTCCAAATACTCAATTGGAAAGTTTCCAACTTTCTTACATCTCTATTGTATTATGAATAATGTTTCTAGCTCACTAATTTTACTGCTAATCAAATTGAAAAGAAACTCTTTATACTTTCAGATATGCTTTGAAAAAAGGCCCTCCCAACATATGCACCAGGGAATTATAAGTTCATTAGTATACAGTTTTTCAAATCTTAGATTCATGGTTCATTATGTTACCTTAGAGATAAAAATACAATTTTACACTTATATGACAGGAAAAAAATTAGAATTAACATCTGATTATGAGTTTTAATTTGGAAATTAATCTACAAGCATCTCTAGTTTAAATATTTCAAATAAAAAACTGCCTCTAATATTGTATCACAAACAATACGTAAATCCTAAATTACATCCATTTAGAGTAATGCTTTTCAAAAACATGCAGCTTTTCTGGATTTTAAAATAATTTCCACATATTTTATAATATAGATTATAATGTATACAAGTCTAAAAATATATGTAGACTTTGCATTTTAAAACATTCACCAAGATTCTTATTTGATTCATTCATTATTTGGTTCAAGTTTGCGACTACATGTTTCAGCGGGAAACCAATTGCTTGTAATCCAGGGACATGACATACCACCCTAAGTCACAGGCATACACACCACATCAGTTGTGGCTGTAGAGAATGCCTTACGTGGCTACTCCGTGACACGAAAGCCTAACTTGACACTGAGACCAATTCAGGAAATTTAATGAGGTGCTAATCTCCCTTAAACACTTGTCTAATTTGGAAAGTCATCCTCCAATATCTGCAGGGTAGTAGCAAATAAAATATCCAGGTTATGTGCTAGAAGAAATCCTACCCCAGCTTGTGCTCCTAGAAATGTAAGTGGAACAGACCCACGCACCTGCGTTCTAGCACTAAGCCTAGCCATAACTGTTTACCAGGCTCTGCCCAGTGGACAGTGTATCTGTGTATAAACACATTCTTTGCCTACAATGCTCATAGAGGTAATAAATTTCACAAGACATTTGTCTCTTGGTTCCTGTGATACTGCATACACAAGTGCAAATAACAGTGTGAAGTACATTGGCCTAAGGTGCTCAAAGACATTTGACACTAAACTGGATATGAAAGGAATTATTCATTTTCTTTTGCACCCTGACTCAATTATTTCTTTACTACTTTGTTGAATCTTTTTTCTTAAACATCTTTTCTCCTCACAAGGAGACACATATAAATACATAATACTCTGTCATAATTTTCAGTCAAAATATAAAAGATCATGTCCAGAGTAAGAAACTGAAAAGAGAAAACCACATATGTAGACATGCAAAAAAAAAAAAAATTGTTAAGGAAAGTCATTATAAACACATTTTTCCAGGATATCAAATGCTATGCATGCAAAAAAAATGATGCAACTTTTTATTAAATGTATCATGGAAGAATCTAGGGTGATCATTAAAATTATGGGATCAAAGAGTTTGGCTTTTTGGACAAGAAGATTTGACTTGATTATGACATATGACAGCGCTTGACTAAATTGCAAAATAAAATTACTTACTGTCTCTTTTTAATTATTTTATATTTGAAAATATAAAATGTGAATTTAAAAATCTTTTCTAAATACTAGAGAAGACTGTGGAAATACTGGATGTCGATGAGGTCTTCTGAAGTTTTGTTGAGTCTTCCTCCACCAACCATGAACTGCTGCGAAATTGATCCCTCTGAAACAAGACCCAGCCATGTAACTTCCTGCTTGAGTTATCTTTGAGTAATTTCTTAAGAACCCTTTCACCCATCCAGTGTGATCATAAACTGAATTTTATGTGCCCTACCATCACAGCACCTCTCCTCTGGTCCCACTCCTTGGAAAATGTCATACCTCCTTTAGAACGTCTGTCTTGTTCTGCTATGCCTGGCTCATTCTGACCCTTCCTTTCCAATTAGTTCCTGATACCAACTGTCTTGCCTCTTTCTTGATGCAAGAAGGGTTCAAATTTTCTCCTCACCTTAACTATAGCAATAATTGGAAATTATACCTGGAAGGATTGTATCTCATGATATCGATAATACCCAGTAAATTAATGTGTTCCAAAAGTTTATGTATAAGTTACTCGTTAGAAGGTAAACATTCATTTACCTGTGAAAATGCTCAACGTGACTATCCCATGCCAGATTCTGGATAATCTGAAATGTAGCTGAAATGTATTATGGCCAAAACTAGAAGTTTCAAAACTTCAATGAGAAGATGTGTACCAAGCTCAAAAACTGGAAGTCAGTCATATGTCACTCTTTTCTCTTCTATTCTTTGTACCCCCCTTGAAAATTGGGTAGTGCTGGGTATACACAATCGGTACTTTGTCTGCTTATTCATTGCCAATAAAGAAAATGTGGTACATATACACCATGGAGTATTACACAACCATAAAGAAGAACAAAATCATGACTTTCACAGCAAGATGGATGGCGCTGAAGACCATCATACTTAGTGGTCTATCACAGAAACAAAGAACTGAATACTGCATGTTCTCACTCATAAACGGGCCCTGAACATTAGTCACATTAGCACAAGGGAGGGATTGACAGTCAGGAGAGGGAGGGTGAACATACAGCAAAACAGAGTACCTGGACCCAAACTAGGTGAAGTGAAGCCCAAACTTCACTTGCAAGAAGCCTACTTGTTTAGCTAATCCTGACTATTACCCCCCATATCTATAATAAAATAAACAAACAAATAGACAAAATAACTAATACTGACTTGAATCAATAATTATTTGTTTACAAAGTTACGGTATCTGCAGGGCTCAGCTGCTGCTTCTTCTGCATGTGTTGCTGCTGGTCACTTCTGTGGGTAAACTCAGCTGACTAGCTGTGGGCAGAAAAGAAGTTTAGGGAGCCACGCATCTCTCTTTCCGTGAGCCACAGACCTCTCATTCCCTTTGGTGCTTCTCAAAGACTCTTTAGAAGGACTGCTGAACTTGCCTGGAGATGACGTGCTTCTGAGAGTGAAGAGTAGAGACTTACAGACTATTTAAGGCTCAGGTGTGGAGCTGGCAGTGTCACTCTCACGTATCCTTGTGATTAAGCATATTGTTGGTCCCGCCCAGGTTCATGAGAGAGGATTATACACAGGGATGGATTCCAGGAAGCTTGTGTACTGGGCTGCCCTGGGACTGAACCATCACTTACCACATCAGTTGTAATACAGAACAAGTATTTAGTCTCCAATCGCTGGGAAAACATGAATTTAGCATTTTGGAAACATGCAAAGTTCAACTAAATAGATATTAAATGCTTTGGCATGCACAGAGTGAGACTTGGGTAATTTTTTGACAGAGTTCTAATTCACCACAATCTAAGCTATAATTCCTACCAATGGAGATTAAATTAAGAAACTTTTACATTTTCTGTGTTAATTCCAGGTTTATAATGCTAAATCATACTTTAGACTAATATCCCACATGCTCAGAATAAGCACGCCAAGTGCTTGCCTCTTTCCCCTACCCAAATATTTGATTTGAAGTTGGCTTCCATTTCATAATTCTGTATGACCTCAGAAAGCAATTCATTAGTATCACATAGAAAAAAAAAATAATGAATCAAAGCATCCCAAATAATGAGCTTGCCAGGTTAATATTTAAAGACAGCACAATTACTTGTCATTATTTAACCACAATGCAAATATTAGTCCTAACAGCTTACAATGAATAACTTCAAAGTAAAGTGGAAGCTTAAACACCCCCTTCATATCCATCCTCTCTGTATCTTTTTTTTTTTTTTGAGTTGGAGTCTCACTCTGTCGCCCAGACTGGAGTGCAGTGGCCACTCCTGGCCACTGTAGCCTCGATCTGCTGGGCTCCGGCGATCCTTCCACCTCAGCCTTCCGAGGAGCTGGAATTACAGGCATGTGCTACCACGCCCTGCTGATTTTTTAATTTATTGTAGAGATGAGGTCTCGCCAAGTTCCCCGGGCGGGTCTCGAACCCATGGGCTCAGGCAATCCACTCACATCAGCCTCCCAAGGCGCGGGATTACAGGCTGAGCCACCGAGCCCAGCTTCTCTCCATATCTTTAAAGGGGAAAAAAATAAAGTGTGCTGGCTACCATCTTGTGTTCGCAAAAACAAGACTCTCATTTAGGTGATTTAAATGATGTTAAAGAGTCAGGATGAAGAGACAAAATATAAATAAGGAAAACAGAAGTGTCAGAGGACCCAGAGCTCATCATAAAAAGATGATAGCATATACTATAGGTCCCAGAGATGAATTTAGGCTCAAGACAGTTCTAAGAAGGAGATCTTGTTACCTGTCAGTCCCAGAAAGTTGTCGATTAACTACGGCATTCTTTCCATAGTTGTGCATATCATTTGCAAATTTTGAACTTTACCCTTTACTTTTTCTATTTTTGGGTTTCTATTTACTCATTTGCTTGGCTATTATTTGCATCTTAGATGAGCAGTGACATTTGGGACAGGGCATTTCTTAATTGTGCAAGATTCTTCCACACATTATGCAACTCTGATTGGTCCTCAGACACTAAATTCCTGTAGCACACATGGCCACTGTAACAACTGAAGAAAGGTACCTCAGCACCTTGCCAACTCCTCTAGAGGGTGACATCTCTCCTATCCATGTTCAGAGAAGAACACAGAGCAGTGTGAGCTTTCTGTTTTCCCTCTGGCCAACAAATGGGGAACTGCCATGGTGCATTCCAGATAAAGTTCATAAATGCTGGTTGTTTCACATCATATGTATTTGATTGCATAAAAATGAAGTGTCCACACTCGTTATGCGTAATACAACAAGAGTGCTTCTAGGTATTTACCAAACTGATTTGAAACCTATGTCCATACAGAAATCTGCATGTTCAGCACATGAAAGGATGCTCAACATCACTAGTGATTAGAGAAATGTACCTTCCAGTGAGATCACTTCACATCCAGGACATGGCTATAATAAAAAAATGGACAATCACAAGCATTGATGAGGATGTGAAGACATCTGAAATATGTATCCACTGTTGGTGGGTATAGAAAGTGGCATAGCTGTTGTGGGAAACACTTTGGGTGTTCTTCAAAGAGTTAAGCAAGAGTCACCATATGATCCAGCCATTCTGCTTATAGGTATATATCCAAGAGATAAGACAGCATATGTTTGAGCCAAAAATTGTACATAAATGTTTATAGCAGCATTATTCTTCACAGCCAAGACGTGGAAACAGTCCAAATGTCCATCAACTGATGAGAAGATAGCATGTGGTGCAGCCACACAATGGAATCATACTCAGATATACTGAGGAAGGAGTCTTGATGGATACAGGTAACACCATGGATGAGCCCGGAGAACAGTTTGCTGAGCTGCAGAAACCAGACACAAAGGGGGACACATTATACTATCCATTTATGTGATATGTCCAGATAGGAGAAGACACAGAGACAGAAAGTAGCTTTGTGGCTGCAGGGTGCTGGTGGTGAGGAAGAAAGGGAAGTAACTGTGGGGCTCAGGGCTTGATTTAGGGTGCTGAAAATATTCTAGAATTAGATAGTGATGATGACTGCACAGTACTGTGAATGTCCTAAAAAATACTAAAATCTTAAAGATTACATTTTAAAAGTTGAGTTTCACAGCATGTGGACTATATCTCAGTAAAAGTTTTTTAAAATGATAAAACTGAAAATCAGTTCTGCACATGAGTGTATATAAAAACTTTATGTATAACCAATAAAAACTGAAAGCAACCAAGATGTCTTTCTGTAGGTGAGAGCTTAAACAAACTGCGGTCCATCCATACAATGGAATACTATTTAGGGAGAAAAAGAAAGGACCTATCAGATCATGCAAAAACATGCATGCATTTTCCATGTCTATGACTAGGTGAAAGAAGTTAGCCTGGAAGGACTCCATTTTATGACATTCTGGAAAAGGCGAAACTACAGAGGTAGTACACAAACCAGTAGGTGCCAAGGGTTCTGGGAGATGGCAGGCTTAAATAGATGGAACACCGGGGGTATTTTGAGTAATGAAACTATCCTCATGATACTGTCATGGTGGACACATGATATAATTCATCTGTCAAAGCCTAGATAATTTGCAGCACAAAATGTAAGGCTTAATGTGTGCAAATTAAAAGGAAATAATGTAGGAGATCAAGGAAGCCCAGGGTTGGAAGGCAAACAGCGATGAAAGAATCAAACTTTATTGCAAATGAATGAAATAACCTCCCCAAAGGGAGTGGGGAAGAGGTGCTGACCAAAGCAACTCTGGAAATCAGTGGAGTCTGCAGAACTAAAGACAAAAATCGCCATGTGTAAGCACCTAGTGTGGTTAACGAAGTTGCTCCCCACGGGATTATGGGGCTGACAATCCTGATACAACCTCATGTGTACAATGGAACTAAACAATTAAGTCAATGGATGGTGGACGCAGACATCAGGTGTCTCGCTGTTGGAATGTTGGAATGGGAAGTTATGGAAAAAGTCAGGGAACAGGTGAGAATGGTCAATGTGACAATAGGCTAGAATTGAAGATGTCGAAGTAAACTCAAGTCTAAGTGAATACGTGTATTGTTTAACCTCATGTATACGTTACAGAGGATGTCTGGACAGAGTTATAGATATGGGTATATACAAGGGTTAGTGTCCACACATATCTTTTTGCTCTAGTCTTGAAGTCATGAAAGAATAAGTATACCTCGTGCCCAGCTCTTGGTATGTAATGGACTTTTCACAAGTAAAAGGACCCAGGACACCTCAGAAAAAGGGCTGACTCCAGAACTTAGGCTGGGAAGATGAGCTTAGAGCATACTGCAGTGCCAGTGTGTAAGGAAGTACCAACACAGACACACACATACATTCTCACACACACACACACACTCACACACACACACTCATACAACGTTGAGGGTGTGTTAAAGGAACACAAGAGCCAACTGAAAGAACTCCCAATGTCAAATGCTGGAAAAATTTGGGCAACAAAGTAAGTAAAGTAGTATGGATTATACGTCAGATTATAAAATAAATGCTCATCAGCCAATGTTACGCTACATGAATGATTGACTGAATAAGTAAATAAATGGGGGAGAATAAGCAAAGCTTCCGTACTGAAGAATTAGGAACCATTTTTGTAGCTACTTGGTCCTTAAGGAAGGGGAACATCATTTCTCAGCCTCTGACCCTTCTGCCCATCCAAAACCTACCTTGTTGTCAAAGGATTAAACCCTACTGCTTTCATATATGTCTCCAACCTGTTCACTCCTTTCTATCACTGCTGATTTTTCTCCTTTCTGAACTTTATATGTGGTCTTCCCATAGTGACTTCATTCCAAAAAAAAAAAAAATACAATACAGAAAGAGAGAGAAGATGAAATAATTTTACAGTGGAGAAAACAAACACACAATATCTCAGTCAAGCGATTAAGTTTAAGGTCAACAGTGGTGAATTATGTTGATAGCTTATAATTGTGGTACAATGTAGTGAGAATAGAACGTTATGTCTGAAATCTTTCTCCCAAAAACTTAACCTGTAAAATCACAAGAAAAACATCAGACAAATCCTAATTAGGGGCATTCTATAAAATACCTGACCAGGACTCCTCAAAAAATACCTGATTGGTGCTCCTCGAAGATCACCAAAGACAAAAACAACCAGAGAAAAGCCCCAGCCCAGAGGAAACCCAGGAGCAGGGCTCTCTGAATGTAGCCCAGTACAGTGCGGGGATCTTGCCATGGGAAACAAGGCCAGGCAAAAACTAGGGAAACCTGAATACAGGACAATGGATGAGTACAGGTTCATTAATGTAACATTTGTACCATACTACTGTAAGGTGTCATGATCGTGGAGGCTGGATGTGAGACACACAGAACCTACCTCTACTGCTTTCAGAACATTTCCCTATGTCCAAAACTATTCAAAAATTAAAGACTAAAAGCAAAGAGACCATCTAGGGAATATGCAATGCCACTCCTAGACTCTGGCCTTCACTACACGCTCTGCCCTTTTTTTCATGGCTAGAGTGCCCACGGAAAACCAACCTCCCCTTTGCCTGGCTGGGCTGTGAAAGGCACTTGCCAAGGTCCCCCAAACAATGGCACTTAGTGCTCGGGTTTTCCAGGACTCAAGGAGCCTTCTCCTCCTAGGATCCTTCACATCCAAAGGACCTCAACTCTGTGGAATCTGCACTTCTTTCCTTTCCACTCCACCCTGGTCCCCACCCCAGATTAGGACCAACAGTGCATGCCCCTGCCACCACCCAAAATATCATAATCCCTGCACTGTCCCTGCCTTGTTCTCTCTCATCATGTGGATTCTTATTCCAAGAAGAAGAGCTTACGGGTTTGAAAACCCCTCCAGCAAAATGACTAAATGATCTATCCTTGTTTGATGGGCAGGATGATTGAAAAATGACTCATTAGAAGCACAATGTCAGGGCTTCCTTTTCAGAAACCAGATGGAGTGAGGGAGGGAATTACATTTGCAACTAATGAGTCACCCTCTCCTGATGACAGACAAAATGCTTTTCTAAAGCAACAACCAACCAACAAATGAACAAACAAA
>CAUYQG010086958.1:0-26899 GCA_963574415.1 Tarsius wallacei
TTTATATTTTTGTTTTTATAAAATTTATTAAAAATATATAATTTTTAGAATATATATTATTTAGAAAGATAGATAGATAGAGAGAGAGATAGAGAGAGAGAGAGAGAGAGAGAGAGAGAGAGAGAGAGAGATTTCGATCTCTAAATCGTTCAACCATTTAATGGTCTCTCTCATTTTACATGATTGTCATCATTATTTGATATATATATCAAACATACACTATATCTCTATAAATGTTTTGATGTTTAAACTCGATAAATTGATTTAATATATATTTAAATATGTTGCATGTTCAATAATGTTGTTTCGGTAATTTAATGCGGGCCATTAATGAAATGACCAATTGATTACCGGAACCAAATTGAACCAAAAAAATTTAAATCAATTTAAATTGAATTACAAAAAAAATTCCTATTATAATTTGTTGAACATTTGATCATTTGAAATGCTATTCATTTCTATTACGTTATTCTTACAATACAAACGTTTGATAAGATAATTAATTGATAAGAATTAATTGATTAAGATATGATAAATGATTTGATTAGATCCTTTGATTAGATAACAAGTTTTTACAAAATTAATAAGGTTATAATTAACTTTGAAAGTTTTTCTATCAAAATATACTTATAAAATAATAATTATCAACATACAATTATAAAACTTAAATTTAATTAACTAAGAGTTTCATATTAAACATAAACATAAACATATACAACTAACTTTCTTTCTCTCCTTTCATTTCTAAATTAATAATTATTCTCAATAATATGATATTGCAATCAATGCTTAATGATTAAAACTTTATATTATTACAAAACAACAACAACAACAACGATAATTATAACTCTATATTCTTTATAGTTGAACTGTATGTTCAGATTGTTCGGGTTTGTGTGTGGTTTATGTTACAAATGGGAATTTGCTTTACGTCGATTAAACTTTTTGGGGATTTTGAATCCTATTAAAATTTACTATCAAATTTCACCTAAATATGAAAACCTAATTTTCCTAAAGGTCCAATTACAAATTATTATTATTATTATTATTATTATTATTATTATCTATATAAGGTTTGTCCTTATTGAAAATTCCATAGGAAAATACGCTCAAGGGAAAGCTAAAAGCCGGTTCGGCATTAAAACATAATTCTTTAGGAAAGTTTCCCATTGGAGAAATATGCTACCAACACAAACGAAAGTTAACAATATTGTCACAAAAGACAAACATCAATATAATATATAAATAAAAGCTCAAGAAATGGGAAGCTTGACATAAAGAACGGGAATTGGGCTAAACAATGGATGGTAATTATCGCACAAAGAAGACAGACAAACAAAACAAAACAAAACAAAAAATGTTTGAAATTAATTTGACCTGTACAAACAAAAGTGAACGTGCATTGAAATGAATAGAAGAGATTTATATTATTATTATTATTATTATTATTATTATCAAATTTTATCATTATTCTCCAAGCAAACAAATAAACAAACAAACATCAACCAGAAACTCTTCTCAATTGTTGGTGACAGTTGTCAACAACTAGGAAAATAAAATAATAAAAATATTCAAGAAACGAAACTTGAGCACATAACCAGAAACAAAAAAAACAAAAAATTTATGTGTGGATTAATTTCTATTTAATTTTATTTAATTTTGTATATATAATTCTTGCTTTTTTATATGATTTTGTTGATTAAATTCAACAAACCATTGTTACTCGGAAAAAAATGGATTTTCAAAGAATTTCATTTCACCAATTGTCACATATACTCAACAACTATATCTCAACAATAATAGGATGCATAACTTAGTTCACAAGAGTGTGCAAGACAAAATAAAATAAAATGAAATAAAATAAACCAAAAACCCAATCCAACAAAAGTGTGGGAAAGAAACTTTGGTATATAATAATATAAATGATATAATCCTGAAACAACATTTTGGATCATATTATGGTAAACTAAAATAAATGCTTTTTAATATAAAAGTTTACTATTTTTCATGTGTGTGTGTGTTAGTGTGTTAGTATAAATATAATCAAAATAAAATAAATCACAATTCAAACTTTCAATTGGGTTTTCCAACAACAACAAAACAGCAAGAGTCCAAAAAACATTGGCAATCAAACATTTTCATTTTTCAATCAACAAGACAGAAGTTGAATGAAATTATAAATTGATTTGGAAAAATTGTCATTGGACAAACAAATCCATATTAGACAATGGACAGATAGATAGATACATTGTACAAACTTTGATTGTTGCAAATGTATAACTTTGGATCATAGACACAACAGATTTATTCATTCATTCATTCATTCATTGGCTCCTCAAACATAATAATATATTATTATTATTATTCTTATTATATTTATTAAGTTCCGTTCCAATGTTTCATTTGTATGTATGTCATATTAATATAAATTATTATTATGTTTGCAATTCTAGCTTTTTGCCTTTCTCTCTTCCTCCCCCTCCCCCCTCCTCTCTATTCTGTCTGATATAAAGGTTCACATTAATTACTTGAACTAAATATCTGTGGCTCTGTCCACATCAACCCATACACATTGAATATAAAAATCTGTTTTCATTTATTCAAAATTATTATTATTATTATTTTTTTTGTTTCTCATTGTGACCTTAGCTTAAGCCACTAAGCCGCAATATGAAACAAATTTAAGCCCGACTTATATAAAAGATCATTGAAAATGAACTTACCCCCTTCAAACAAAGAATGTCTTGCGGTAATATATTTCAGCTCAGGCAAGAAAAAAAATTGTTTCTTATTATTCTTCTTCTTCAAATAATTGGTTTTTCATCATTTATATTCTTCTCAATTTATTCATCAATGTTTTTTAAAGAAAAACCGATAAAAAAAAAGAATAATTGAAAGATAAAACCCATAAAATGGAGAAGAATAAAGGAATAAAGTGTCAACATTTGGCAACTATAAGTATCTATGATAATTAATCGAAATTTAATAGATTAATCGTATATATAATTAATTCAGTCATTCGTCGTCTTTGTCTTTGTCGTTGTCGTTTTTGTTATAACAATTCAATGACGCATACATTGATTATGATTTTGATTTGATGTGATGAAATATGAAAGAATAAAATAATAAAAAAAAAATAGGAAATGATAGAAAGTAAGAATACAACACTTCTTCCCTATATTTTGTTTTAATTATTATTATTAATACATTTAAAGACAAAGATAGTTAGAGAATTGAAGATTGATTGATTGAATATTATTATTATTATTATTGTAGATTAAATAAAAAAGCACAAGGTGTATGAATTATTTTTCAATTATTTCAGTTGATGCTAATAAAATGAAAGAAAGAAATAAATTTGATAAAATGTTCCAAGTGTTTTTGACAAGTGTCTTACTCACATTTCAAAATCCATTTTGTTTTATTCTGTTGGACAACTTGGTTCTTTCAAGAATTGCGCGCTCTTTCAAATATTCGAAATTTGTTTCATTCTATCTTCAAAAAACTGTATGTTTCACGTCTACACTCGATGCCACACTGAAACCAAATGAGCCAAATGATTGACTACATTTACCATTGGATCTTCCTCTGACTTGGACCTCTCTCTCTCTCTCTCTCTTTTAACCAGAAAATCTTTCTCTCTCTCTCTCTCTCATTCACTCATCTACTTTTCATGGTACTCCTCTAAAGTACTCAGCCTCAGAATTCTTGTATACCCAATTGAATGTGTTAGCCATCCCTCCCCCATCCCACATATGTGAATGGTGTTTGAACGTTCCAAAATCTCTCACTGCCTGACAACTTCCCTGCATTGGTTTTTGGTGAGTATATACAAAATATATATACATATTGTACAATGGAAAAATATCATTGAAAAGTGAATGTTTCATCAGTATCGTGTGTTATACACCCTAACACTCCCATTTTGTTATTGTTGTTGGTTTTTATTATGTATAAAAAATAAGAAATGAAAGAAAAAAAATTGGTTTAATACAAGTGGAAGTTCTGTTCCAAGGTTGAAGCAATCATTGAACCAAAATTGAGGTAAAGCTCTTTCTCACTTAAATCTTAGCATAAGTGTGTGTGTGTGTGTGTGCGTAAACGCCCATTCACTTTTTCCAATTTATCAATGTAGACGTACAGGTAAGAATAGAATAGATTAAAGCACAAAAAATAAAATAAAATTATATAAGCCTAGCCTTAACTTTACGGAAAAAAAAGTTTATAACAAATTGACAGATCATTTCAAATAAACACAAAATAGTAGTTGCTTGTACTGACAACCATTTTCAATAGACTTTTTTTCCCTTGTACAATACATTTCACACAAAATATTTTGATAGGTAAAATGAGATTCAAGCCTAGAAAAATAAACGAACCAAGCTGAGATTGATTGCGATCAACCTTATCAATTTTGCCTTTCTCTCTATCCCAATTGTCTGGATTCTGTGTTCACATCATCAAATCTGGTAACCCATTCTATGTAATACATGTAGAATATATATAAATAATATAGATTTACTTTCCAATAGCAACAATATAATAATATAATAATAATAATAAAAAAAAATATAATACATTTGTCAATTAATAATATTTATTGAAATTAATCGAGAAATGAACCGAACAAACATGGAAAATAAATATATAGAATTTTCTATTATTTGGATAACAATGAAGCAACCAAGTAAAATAAAAATATGTTCAAATATAAAAGCAAATATCTTTCTTTTTTTTCTGGTTCCTGGTGTTTGGTGTTATAGTGTAAGCAAACACGATTCAAGCAAATATGATGGGGGGCGTTTTCCCTGCTCACAACGCTTTCATGACGAACGTGACCCGATTGAACCAGAAAGAAAAACATTTACGTTTTATGACTACAATATATACTTGAAACTTACTTAAACGAGAATAAACATTAGTTCACCTTAACACTGGTATAAATGATATAATATTGAAAGTCTTTTTTTTTATTTTATTCTTTGGGTGAGGAGAGGGAGGGAGGGAGAGAGAGAGTGTCCGCCCAATCTCAGTGACCATAAATTTTGATTGCACAAACAAATTGACAATAATTTGAAATATATTTTATTATTATTATTATATATGAAAGTGGAAAAAAAACTGGACCAAACTTAATGGTTAGTGTACGGGAGGTAAACTTAGAATCTATTGCAAAAATCCGATACATCTATTGCATGAAGCGGCAATCAAATTGATCAAATACATATTTATATTAATATAATAGATAAAATATATTTTAAATTGCTTTACAAACACAAAAAAATTGATGCAATAAAATTAAATTTGTTATAGAGATGCAATGACAGAATCAGCGGGGAAAGGTAAAATAAAGAATGAATATCTATCTATCTATCTAAGATGGGTTTGAATAAAGTTTTTTTCTTGCTATGAATTGTTCTTTACTATATCATCATACAATTGTATGGCAATATTTTTTCTTCTTTATATAAAACCGTTAAATTTAGATTGATAGATAGATGGATAGACCAGAAATTTTGCCTTTAGGTATCCAAAACACAAAATTGGGTGTTGAAGTGTTTTATTTTATTTTTTTGTGGTAGCCACAACTTCGATTTGATCAAAAAAAAAATGTTTAGATCGATAATAATCGATATGCCACAATGATGATTCATTTGGAACATTGTTCGAAACATTCAATATCGTTCAAAATAAGTGGGTGATGATCAATCTTGCCTTTAGGCAATCTAGAGTACCAGCAAAATAAAAAAATTTGTAAGGTTAAATTTTACACCAAAAAAATCTTGATTGAATACATTGGTAAACGTTTTGCGTTTGTTATACAACAATTTTAGTGGAAAAAAATGAACAAATAACAAAATAGAAATTGAATAATCAATCAGTCACGTCCTATATGAATGGATGGATGAATAAATACATTTTAAATACTTTTTTTTGGTAAACCCGATAAATCGATGTGGAACACTATCAACACCCAATTTTTTTTATATTGGTATCGATATTATATTACAATAAAAAAATGGACAAAACTATACAACAAAAAAAGATGGACAGGAAATTCATTTATATTATCAAGTGCATGAAGATTGTTTGCATCATTGAAAGGAGCCGAAACAATTCAATTGAAGACGAAGAATAAGAACGAAAGATGATAAAGTATTAGGAAATAAGTAAGTGACCGGACCAAACAAAACAAAACCGCTGATTTCAAGTAATAATGGGAAACCATTAAGTGGAATACCCACACAAGATGACAAAAGGATCCCATTTGTAATACTTGGTGATGTTTGGTGATGTCCACCACCATCACCACCAATACCACAAAATAT
The DNA here is from genome assembly GCA_963574415.1 of Tarsius wallacei. NCBI lineage: Eukaryota > Metazoa > Chordata > Mammalia > Primates > Tarsiidae > Tarsius > Tarsius wallacei. Next base: position 6,330 of record CAUYQG010086958.1, read on the forward strand.
TCTTCCATTTTTTTGCTGTTTTGTTATACATTTTATCCACATCCTTGTCGATTAGCAGCGGCGAACACAACAACAACAAAAAAAAACTCGAATAAATGAAGAGAATGAGAAGACAAAAAGACAAGAATAAAATAAGAAGGTAACGATTTTCTTTGAAGAATAAATATAATAATAAAAAATTGGATATATAAAATAATATTGTTAATAATAGAATTGTTCCAAAGCAGTAAATCGGTGGATCACCACCATCACCACCACCACCACCACCATCACCACCACCACCACCAGCAACAACAAAAAAAAGTGAAAATGAACAAACAATGCGAAAGAAACGAAACATGAGTGCAAATAGCAAAAAAAAAATTAACAAAACATGTCTATTATTGATTTAAGAATAATAGACATTCAAGAAAAAATATTTTGTGATTGAAATGAATAAGAAGAACTTGTAAGATTTGAGCAAGACTTAGATTGAGACTTAAATTAAGGTGTGTGTGTGTGTGTGTAATAGAATTTTACATTTATTTGAGAATTTAGATCTCAATTCAATGAGAGATATATATATCAATTCGATTAGATAGCAATAAGTTATAAAATGTATTTGAGAAAAAAAATGTACTAACTTTGGTTCTCACTAAGTAATCCTAGTATATCGTTCTTAATTCGTCAGTGAACCTTAACACCACTTCAAATAAAAAAAATAAAACGACCAATATCAATGTGAAGTCATCATCATTTAAAGCCATTAACATCAATGTGGTTTGTCTCTCTCTCTCTCTCTCTCTCTCTCTCTCTCTCTCTCTCTCTCTCTCTCTCTCTCTCTCTCTCACTTCACTTGCAATAGAATTGATTGTAATGTGCAAGACTTTGTCTCCTTTGAGAGAGAGAGAGAGAATCCCCATTGATCGGAGAAAGGGGACCAAAATACACTAAAGGAAGCCATTTGGCTGCACTGAAATCGAAAGTAACTTCATTGAATTTTAAAATTGTTTGAAAACCAAAAAAAAATCTATTCTCATTTTATTTTTCACATTTAAGTTCCATTTTAAGAAAGTAGGAGAGAGAGAGAGTGAAAGAAAGACTAATTCAAGACAAGCAAGCAAGCGAATATCAAAATCAAATGTGAGACATTATTTTATATATTTTGGTGAACGTTGAATGAATGGAATATTACCGTGTGTCCAAAATTTGAAACAAAATTGGGTTTGTAGTCTAATGTACAACATGTTAGACGGAAAAGATCCAAGGATTTCCTCTCCCTCTCTCTCCTACTCTTCCTCTCAATGCTTGGCCTGAGGTTTCATCCATGATCGGACTTGTTTTTGTCGTTTTATTTTTTTGATCAAATGTTTACTGATTTATCGAATGAATGCCTATTTTGTCGGTGTATATATCTATATATATATTGCCATTGCCGTAAACCGCCATCATCATAAATTGGCTATCATATAAAATGTTTGGCCACAATCGAGTCCATAAATTGATGATCCCACGATTGCATTGACGTGGATCATCGAGATCTCCGGTATGATGGTGGTGGTGTTGGTGATGGTGGTGTTGGTGGTGTCTATACACTTTATGAATGGCATGTTTGATGATGACCATGGAAATTCATTGAGTTTCCATTGATACCAACCAACACACACACAAGCAAAAAAATAGATTGAAAAACTTGATTTAGTACTTTCCCCAAACATTTCAATGATCGTAAATGACATATAGATTGAGTGTAAGCCATTAACGATTAAAAGTATGGACACAAACACACAACAAAACGGAACTTAATCGTCGAAACCTTCAAATCGATTTCCGATTCAATGGAAAACTCCATTGTAACAAGAATAAAGAAAAAATTCAGCTGAATTTTCAGGCTTACAATTTTTAAATCAATTAATTCAACAAATATTTGAAATTAATTTTATCAATAATGTTACAATAAATGAATGGAATAAATGTCCTTTTGGATAAAAGCTCTTATCAGAATCACATTTAGGTTGTTGAATTCTTTGATTTTTTTCTTTTTTTTATTTACAAATCATTGAAAACAAATTGCTATTCCCTTAATTTCTATGGTTAACATATAAAAACAAAACAACAACAAAATCTAATGAACAATCTTTAAATGAATGACATCGATAGGAATTGAAAGCCCCCAAGCTCATTAAACCAAAACAAAAAATAAAATAGGATCGGAAATTGTAATTGAATATAATTAAACAATGAATCGAATTATTTTTCTCCAATTTCAATCAAATCAAATTCAAGTTGAAACCAAAATAACAGATTTAATGAATATTTGAGCACACAAAATGCAAGCGACATATTCAAATAATTAAATAGACACACAAAAAAATATGTAAACAACAATTCCTGCTTCTATCTCTATTATATCAATGTTTCAAATTTTTTATTCTTTGATTTTGATTTAGTAAAATTTTTTTTATAATATTTTATCAGAATGTTATTGATCGGAATCGATATCGTAAATTTACTCGCCAAATTTTTCTATTCTCTATTCTCTCCCGCGCCAAATGTTGCGAACACAAATGTTATTTGACAGTTTTTCTCACGAAACCATTGTCCCTTTTCCTCCTCTTTTTATTTTTTATTTTGTAAAAGAAATTCCAATTAAGGTTACAATTCAAATAATAAAATAAAAATGTTGCCATCTTTGCACCAGAATATCAAAATAAAAAAAAATGTTTGCCAAACTGAAAATGGGAAAAAACCTGAATCGAATTTTATTTTTTCTATATCAATTGACCAATAAAAAAATGAAATGAGAATTATATTCAAAAGCGAGAAAAAAAAGAAAATAATGTGTGGATCAAAATGTGGAAAAGTTTTGATGATTGTAAATAATGGAATCTATAAAATTGAAATATACTTTATATCAAAAAAAAATATTGTTTGGACAAAATATAAATTTTTTTTACATATATTTTGCAAACGTAAGATAGTTATATTTTGGATTTTCCCTATAATCGAATCGGAACTTGAATTGAATTGAATGATGAGAGTAAAATCGGGTAAATTCCATTTTGAACTTCACACAAGTACAATAATAATAAATAAATAAATAAAAATGAACAACTAAAATCAGATCATAATCGTAAAAATATGAAAATTGAGTATTGCAAATAGTTTATTTTCCGGTATAAACATTTTACCTATCTAAGCATATTGTGTGTGGGCGTGTGAGAGGTGTAATAATCGATAAAGATCTAATACTATCTCAAAAAAAGGTTAAATATACTTAAGAATTTGATCAAAAATTCTTTAAAAAATTCTTAAAATAAAATCTTTAAAAATGTACTTCATTTTTTATGCATAGATTCACTTTCATCATAATGGGAAATCATTATGGGAAAAAAATGGACAAAACTAAAAATAAGGATAAAAATAAATAATAATAATTCAAGCACTTTTGTTCTGTAAAACGAAAGTTTTTCCCTTTACTTTCTTATTTTTCTTTCCAATTGAATACTATTCTTAGTGTTTGCATAAACAATTTAGAAGAATAAAAAAGCAAAAATACAAAAATACAAAATTGTTTCGACGAATTCTCTCACACCAAATTGGTTTCGTCTTGTTTCGTTCCATCATCATCATCATCATCAACAACATTTTTCCGAACAATAATCAAACCGAATGAACATAATGGCATTGAATACAATTTGTACAATGAACAATTCTTGAGGTTTGGTTCTATTCGTTAGAATTGAACAACAAAAAACAAAAAAAATCGAAACCAAACCTCCAACAAGAAAAAGTTAAAATGATTCAATTCAATCTTCATATATGAATATATTCATTCATTCATTCACCACACCAAAAACCATTATATTGTTGTTTGATTATATTTATTCAAATAATAATGTTTCCACCACTTTACTGTAAAGTAATCATCGACCACAAAACACAAAATAAAATATTAGAATTTAGTTTTGGCATTTAAGCAAAATTTCCTTGCTTTGTTACACCCAAAATACTCAAAAACAAAAACAATTATCAACTAGAAGAAAAAAATATGTTTCCGGAAAAATACGTGAGAAAAAACAAGGAAATGCGATATGCAAACTCAATTAATTGATGTTTACCGCCTTCGGAAATTTTTTTCCTCCTTTTTTTGGTATCAATATCAAATTGAATTCATAAAAATTGATCTCTGTCTAGTTAGACATTGAATGATACAAATAAATAATAATAATAATAAAAAGAAGATGAAGAACTAGAAGTTAAAAATAAAAAAAAAACAAGATATAAACTAATATTAATAGTTGCATTTGATGTTGAATGTGAAAAGCTTAGAAACATTTCTCTTGATGTGAAAGTGCATTTTCAAATTGAATGTATTACCTACACACAGACACAAACAAATTGAATGATAGAGAAAAGAGTTAGATAATAATTCATTCAAATTGCACACAATATTGTAGATTGCAATTAGAGAACGCTTGAGTTTGTGAATGAATGAATGAAAGGTTTTTGTGGGTGTAGGGGAGGAAACGACTATAGAGAAAGAAAAAAACGTTTCAATTAAATTGCATTTGTACTTGATGAATATTTTTGTTTTTGTTGTAGTTGAATAACATCACAAATCCTATTTACCAATTAGATGTTTGAGTATTCAATTTCATTCTATAAATAATTATTTTTCCAATTAGAATAAAAAGGTTTCCAAATGGCATAGATCAATAGGGCCAATATGATTTTCAACGGAAAAATATAAATAAAAAAAAGATTGTTCAAAAAATCATCAATTCAATAAATAAAGATTTAGTTTTACAAACTCTAACAAAATAAAATTATGTTTATGTTTATTTGCTCTATTTCAAATTGATAGTTGATGAGAATTTATGATTACAACACAATAAGACATAGCACAATAAGAAGATTTAGTCTATTTTCAATCGCAATTTTGGTTGTTTGTGAAAAAATATTTTCCCATTGGGACACATATGGAAACAATGAGAGAGGAAACAAATAAATATATAAATAAATAAATAAAAAAGTAAAAATTCAGTAACTTACCCAAATGAAAAAAAAATTATAGCAAATATTCAATAAGAATGAAAATCAGGCAAGTCAAATCAATTTAACTCATTCCATTAATCATTGTCTCATCTTCTATTTTCAATTTATTCATCATTTATTCTTCTAAATTATAAAGATCAGCATTGTTTACTAGTTGGTTTTGCAATGATTCACGATGTTGACCTTGAAGATGAAGATGAAAAGCAAATTAATAGTATTGAAACCCTTAATTTGAGGAGATGAATAAACATGAAAATCAAGAGAAGAAAAAAATTAGAAAAGCAAATGTCTTTTGTCTGAATTTGTCTGGTTGTATTTATACTAACTCAATGTTTATTAAAATGCTATTTTGATGCGTTAAATTAATGGTTAAAGTAAACAAAAAAAACAAATAGAAAAGTTAAACTTTAAGAAGCAACAAACAAAGAACGTACAGATGAAGTAGTCGTCTATGTACGTTCCTTAAGGTTTTTCCACAAAATAAAAATGAAAAAAAAACTTATTCCAATTAATATGATCCATGTTTTATGGTCTTCAATCATTATAAAGTAGATTTAAAATACATTTTTTTTTTTGGTTAAACACACGAAGATTAATTAAGGTAAACGGACAATGTCAGTGAATCGTACATTTGATTGTTAATTGATATTTGGATTCTACATATATATGTGGTTGAGATTATCGGTCAAACACATATAGAATTAAATATATAATGATAAATGAACGTTACGGAAATGCAAATAAATTAAATTTCCTATTTAGATATATGTTTTGGGTGTTTTTGGGTCAGTTTTTCCAGTTGATATGAATTTTTATGATTTATTTGACACCATCATCACAACCATAAATGAATTGTTAATGAATGGCACGAGACTTGAGAATAAAAATGTTTGACCGATTACAATTGAATTATTATTATGATTATTCTTTTTTTTTTGTGTGTTGAAAAATAGTGGAAATTGGTGTCGACATTTTGGAATAAACCAAGAACCCAAAGGGTATGAAGAAAAGAATAAAAAAAAATCTCGTGTTTTGGAAAACAAATGAAACAAGAAAAAGAAGAACAGGAAAACGAAGAAGAAGAAGAAGAATAAGTGATCCATCATAATCATTGAAAATGATGAACGCAAAAATGTATTAAGAACTTTTTTGGGTTGTACTTGAAGGTAATGGCGTAAATGGATCTAAATCTATTTGAATAGATTTGAATTTCCACTCTTCAAGTGGATCTTCAAGCAAATATGCAATTGCATGTTTATGCAATTTTTTGTTTTTCTGGTTCTTTTCTCAATGGAATGGAATGGATCATCATCGTCCATCATGAAAATGTTTGCTTTTTTCATTTTTTATTTTTGCGTTACACACAAAAACGATCAACTGACACACACAAAATAAGCTGAGTTTTGATCTTTCACTCTTTTTGTTTTTGTTTCATTTGGTTCAACATAATTCAATCAGACACGCATCTAAACACTTTTGGTTGATTTGATGAATCTAAGTAACGGAAACAACAGCAAAAAATTGTGCGCACAATATTTAAACATGTAAACTAGATAGATTGAATCCTGCAAAAATAAAAGTAAGCTTGTATAGCTAGCAATATAGAGAAAATGTAAATGTTTTTTTTTGGTTTGGCTTGGCTTGGTACCAAGTTGGAAATTTTAGGAAAGTAAATTTAAATTTTTGCAAATTCTAAATTTACGTACACTAACACATTAGAAAGGAATGGAATATATTTATAAAATGGAAAAACAAGAATCGTAGACCTTAATTTCATTATTGAGTACATTGAATATGGAGATGGAATAGAATGAATAAAGATAAACGATGTAAATGAAGATGAAACAGTCTAAATAAATAAATAAATAAATGAACAGCAATAACAAACTGTTATTATAGTAAAAGAATATTAGTTTATTTTTTTTCTGAATTTTAGAAAATAAAAATCAAATAAATTCCACTACGTGTCAAAGTTGAATTACGTGAACAATATGGAATATAGTCGATTGGTGTTTGTTTAATAGCAGCGTACCATAAATATTTTTCGCTTTCTTGACTGTCAAATTGATACAAAAGTATAAATAGAAATCAGTTTCAATATTACAAATTGAAAATTGTAGCCAATTGAAAGTGAAGTGTTTCGTTTCCATATAATGGATACTTCAAATACACAAAAAAAAATAAAAATTTCACATTTAATATTTAAAAAAAATTGATGCAAATCAATTTCAAAAACAAAAAACTAATATTATTTTATTTTGTTTTCAATTGATAATACTGAACAATTCAATGTTCAATGATCATCAATTTAACTTGACTTGATGTGGTGAAATGTTTTTTTTATTCTTGTGTAGTTGAATATTCTTCAAATTAAATTTCTTGTTCTTGTTCAATTCACTTTTGTCTATATATATTTCCCATTTTTCCATTGTATTTGAAATGGTCAATTTGGAGTGTGTGTGTGAAGAAAAACATAAATCATCATCACAATTCTGGAACAGTCAAATATAATTTGGTAATCAATGTTCATCATCATCATCATCATCATTTCTTATATATATGAAAGAATGAAAATGGAAAAAAATTAGGAAGACAAATGAAATAATGTTGTGTACAATTTCTCCATCATTTAGCAGTGTAGGGTCGATATAGCAGTTCACCAATTTAAGATTGAAAGAGTGGAAATAGAGAAATAGATAAAAAATTATTTATTTTTGGTGCACAATCAATTGAATTTTATGTGTTTCCCCAATTAATATCAAGCAAAATGATTATTTGCAATCAAATTTTCCATAGTTTTACCTTTTACATTGATTTCTTTCATTTTTTTCTTTGGTTCTATAACCATATTTCAATTCAATATCATTAATTTGTCCTATATATATTGAGCAATGAGAAAAAATATATATTCACTTCATCATTTAGCCAATTTTTTGGTATTTTTGGCCGACGCACCAATTGAACCTTGAAATAAAAAAAACCTTTATTCATGTGTTTAATGTTCAAATATTTAATGTAATCTAATTAAAAAAACTATCATTCATTTTCCCATTTGGGTATAAATGTCATTCAAATGGTTGACAAAACCAGAAAAGGAAAAAAAAAGTGAAAAAATTAATTAAACATTTAGGTAAACAAGATGTGAAACATTTGACATTTTCTTTAAAGTAAAATTAAAATTAATTTAATAACATAGGTATACATAAAATAATTATTTCATGGAAAATTGAATTCAATTAATTCAACTTAAGTCAAGTCAAGAATTAATATCTTATATAGAAAGAAATAAAAATATTAGCTTTCATCATATTATTAGCCTATATAAATCAATAAGAATCGATAATATTTTTGTTTTTATTGTTCGTTTTGGTTTATTTGTGTCACACACTCAATCTTAAATCCTTCATCATCATCGATGTTGATCATTTCATTTGGTGATATATTCTCTCCGATCGAATAAGAGAAAGAAAGAGTAAAAATTGTCAACGATAGAAAACAAAGCAAAAAATACAATAGACAATATCGATCTTCTTCTTTTCTTTGTGTTTTCTTTGATTTAGATTGATATGCCAATATTATTCTATATATATATACATAGATAGATAAATCCACTTGAATCAATTTGTTAATGTGTCTCACGTGTGTGTGTGTGTGTGTGTGTGTCTATGTTGAATGCATTTAAGAATCTAGGCTCGTGCCCGGCACAATCAACTCAATGAGTATTAGATTCTCTCGATTCTTCTTCTTCTTCTTATTCTTTTGTGTGTATGAGTGTCTCATTTACTCTCCCTCCCTCTCCCTCCCTCTCTCTCCCTCTCTTACATACACAAAACACATTACAATATAGCTGAATTGAGACTGAATTTTTTTTCTTTGCTTGGTTTTCAAAGCTAATGACTTCTGTAACTAATAGTGTTTGTACAAACACACACACACACACACAATGCTTGTTCACTTTGTGTGTGGCTCATTCTTTTCAATTACTAACGAGGTAATTTACGTGTCTCATCATTATTATCATCATCAACGACGACAACAAGAACGACAATAACAACAAGAACAAACAAACAGACAACAACAAGAGAATAATATTTTATGGTTAAAAAAAAGAAAGAAAGAAAGAGTAAAATAAACAAGGGAAAAAATCGATCACAATCTAAGAATTTGTTTCTTTCCCGAAAAACCAATTGTTTGTCCTATTCCGTTAATAAAAACCGATTCTTTATTTTAATTTTATAAAAATAGATTAAAATAAAGAAAAAAAATATGATAGTTTTGTTGTTTGGTTAGAAGTTTATATAAATTTTTAGTTAGAGTTTTAGGTTGTCAACCAATGTTTTCAATGTATTTTTTTCTGGTTTATACGGCAAACTATTTTGTATCAAACAACTATGGCAACAACAATAGAATGGATACAATGTGACAAGCGATCGATCATCAAAAAAACAGAATATAAATAACAACAAAAATTGTAATAGAAGTAAATAAATATAAATAAATATAAAAGAATGGAAAAAATAATTCATGTAAAAATATGTTTCAGGTCATGTCATGTCATAGTTGTTGGATGAGATCGATGCCTTTCACCAATTTTCCCATTCTTTCTTTACATTCATATATTTTGTTAAGTTTGGTTTCCCTTTCCCATCGTATACTCAGGTCAACAACAATAGCAACAATGACTCAAAATCGATGGAATCGGAAATTGGATGATGAAAAGAATTATTATTCACAAAATAAGAATATTATTTATATTTATATAATATAATAGTTATATATATAAATGAATAAGGAAACTTTCAAATAAAAGACGAAGAGAACAAAACAAAACAAAACAAAACAAAACGAAAGAAAGGAAGAAAGAAAGGTGACCATCGGAAACTTGTGGGATAGTTAATCTAATTGAATCAAATGTCAATTTAAAGATAAAGTAAAAGAATAAAGAGCACTCAAAGATTCAACAACTTTTCCATTCGATTCTTCTTCTTCTTCTTATTCTTCTTACTCTTTACCTGTCTATAAAATTGGTTTGCAACTTTGTTCTCGAAACGAGTTTAATCCAATCGATTTTGTTTTGTTTTATTTGTATTTTCATTTACTTTACTCTATATATTCGTTTGGCCACCACTGATTCTATTCTCATCCATCATTTGGGAAAGGAGATGGATGAAATAAACAACAACAAAAAGAGTAAAAAGTGTATAATAAATTATACCCATCAAACATATAACATTAAATTGAATCTAGACACACAGAAAAAAAGTGTCTCGTGAAAAGGTAATGAGAAAATAAGAGAAACAATTTCAAAACAACAAAAGTGCACTATTTTGTGGGACTTGATGGATTGAAAACTATAACGACAAATAACTTTAACATCATCATCAACAACAACAACAATAAACTGATTTAAAGTTTGATTTCAAAATTATTATTGTTGTTGTTTCATGGATAGATAACTTAACATTTGACCAAAGAGAGACCATTGAGATCTAATTGTTCCATTTTCAATGATATCATACAATTTAATTTGATGTGTCAACGCAAAGTACACAAAACCTACCACACGTTTCATTTCGTTTCATCAAAACTAATTTTCTGAGAATTTTTTGGGAGAATAGAGGGTGGAAAAGAAGAAGAAGAAGAGAAAGAATGTTTATAACACAAAAAAACACTCAAACTAAATATAACAATAATGATAATAATAATAAACATTTCCGTCCATTGTCGTCGTATATGTTTCATAAAGTGTTCCATTCTTATTTTGGACATATTTTGGTTGTTGATGTTGTTATTGTTGTTGTTGTTGGGTAACTATCACTTTCTATTTCTATTTCTATTTCTACCCTGAAAATAAAATCATTCGATTCATTAGTTGAAAATAGATTTTTGTGTATGTTGTTGTTGGTGTTGGTCATCGTTTGACCAAAACTAAAGAAAAAAAAAAACGTAAACATTCCAATGTGAACTCCCCAGAGAAGTGTAGAATATCTATATCAATCTATTTGACAATAACAAATAATAAGTAACAGGGGCTATGGTAACATTCAAACTGTTTTTTTGTTGTTGTGTATTACTTTGGTTTGGTTATGGAAAATTGAAATTAAATTGTTCCCTCAAATAGAATTGAATGATAATAAAAGTAAGTAAAAAAACTTAGGACACGGTCATAGACCATACATACTAATGGTATCAAATTGACAAGCATAGTATTCAACTCAAGTGTTCTTCAATTGTCACCCAGAAAAAATATTTAAAATAATAACCAAAATAAACCCAAAGAGAGAGAGAGAGAGAGAGAGAGAGAGAGAGAGAGAGAGGCCTAAACAAAACTATCGAATAGAGAACGAAGACATTTTATTTGCAAGTAAACATCAAAATGAATCCAGGAATTTTCTTGAATCTTATTCTATTCCTCGTTTCACTGACTAAACTTTAAACTAACCAACAACAATGCAATGGTCGAATAAACCAAACAACCAAAGCAGCAACAGTCCAAATGCAATGTTGAATGGAAACTTTTTTCAGTTCATCATTTTTCTGGCCAAAATAATGAAGTAATGAAGTACAAGAATGAATGTTTCATTCTTTCCATTATTTAAGAAATATTATTATTAGTTAAATAGATCTAAAGAATATGGATGAAACGAGAATAAAGATTTATCTATTATTAATTTGCATTATGTTTGTTTAGAGTAAGAAAAGAGAGGGAGAAAAAATTGTCATCCACAATAGACTACTCCCACAAGAACAAAAACAATTATTTTTTTATTATTACAATAGTTGTAATTACTTACATGTTAGAAGGAAAGTAGTTGTCCAACGCATTAGTTTCAAATTAAATGTTGGAATATAAAAACATAATAGAATGACTTTATCATTTTAATATAAAAGTTGTGACAATAGTAACAAACAACAACAACAACAGCAAAAAAATCTTGAAAGCAATTTAAACTATTTTAACCAATATAGAAAGCAATTTAAACTATTTTAACTTATATATAGAGACTACTACAAACCACAATAGAAAAGTCCAATTCAAATAAGAGGAAAGGTATAATATAAGAATATAAATGCAAATGATTAATGTGAAGTGATTAAAGTGTTATTTTTTTCTGGTTCCTATTATTTTTTTGCCTCTTTGCTCTTTGCTCAAGTTTTTTTTCTGGTTCATCAAGTGAATTAATTAAAATAGATTGATAGATATTTTCCCTTTGTTTTAGTACCACACCAAACAAATACAAGGGAAAAGTGGTAATTTGATGGCACACACAATGAACGAGAAAGAGACAAATAGTTTCAATAGAAGAAGAAGAAGAAGAAGAAGAATCTAATAAAACCCAAAATGAAACCACATTGGTCAATGGAAGACTAATTAGTTTGTCACATACACTCAATGAGACAAAACAATAGTTCTCTCTCTCTCTCTTTCTTGTCCTAATGTACAAGTTGTGTTTGCTCTATGGGAATGGAAACAAAACAAAATACAAATAGATCAAATGAAATTGCAAAAAAAAAAAAAAATAAAAGTTACAAGTAATAGTACGAGAAAGAAAGAGAATAAAAGTACAACAAAATAAATTTAAGAATAATGACGTAATTCTAATCATCAATTTAAATTACAATTTCGACCTCGACCTCGAATTAAGTTCAGTTATGCAAACAAAACATTTGTCTAGACAATATACACATTGGAAATATACATTGATAATGATTACATTGTACATTGCATTGTACAATCAGATGATTTGAGTTCAAAAAAAATTTTGTTCAAAAAAATTTTGGCCAAAAAAATTTTGACTAAAAAAATTTTAGCCGAAAAAATTTTGACCAAAAAAATTTGAGTACCTTATTCCACATAAGAAAAATGGGAAAGGTCAAACTTTAATTATTGATTATAATAATAAAATAAGAAAATTAAGTTATCACATCAATGACTTATCATCATCATCATGTTCTTAATGTACTTTTTATTGTGTTGTTGAAGACACACAATCTATTTGGGTAAGCTGATCAACATTTAATATGTTCATGCATCAAGGAGTACACCGTTAGATTGAATCACGAAAATTGTTGCCCAAACACACACACACACACACACACAACAACACAAAATACAAAACAGAAATGAATTGTTGATGGAAAGCAGAATTTCGCACGAATAAATAGGGAGAGAGAGAGAGAGAGAGAGAGAGATAAATCGTAATATGGTTTCGGGTACATTTTTGGATAAAAGGTTTTTTTTCGTTCCTTTTTGTGCATCGAATACAAACCTTACGGCCATAATAATAATAAGGTTTATGTAAGCAAGGTTAAGAACCAAGCAACCAACAACAATAACAGAACTAAATATAAAAAGGTGAGAAGAATTATTCTTACCTAATATGTAAAAGTTGTTGTAGCGTAAAATGTACAATTTCAATCCAATTTTGTGTGTGTTCCTTTGGTTCTATTTGTATCTCTCTCTCTCTCTCTCTCTCTCTCTCTCTCTCTCTCTCTCTCTCTCTCTCTCTTGCCGTCTCTGTTCTTGTTTCATATTTAATTATTTTTTTCAGTATATTTTTATATATATATAAATTGAAAACAATTGATTCGTAAAAAACATAAATTAATTCACAATTCAAGGTACCTTTAGAGCTTCTAAGGAAGATGTTCTTATTTTTTCCTATTTTAATTCTTTTTTCCCCATTTGTATGGCTTGCTTCTTATACCTATTTTATTATTATTATTTTCAGGTTATTTTATTTCTACTGAACATTGCAAATTTTTCGCCGATTCCATTAAAGAATAAGTTCTTCATCTTTTCCGTTTTCTATCTCTCTCTCTCTCTCTCTCTCTCTTACTCTCTCTCTCTCTCTCTCTCTCTCTCTCTCTCTCTCTCTCTCTCATCGATCTATTCGAGTTCATTCATTTATAATTGTATTTGTATTGATTGTTTGTGAGAAGCAAATGAATCGATGTGTTCGGTTACAAAATCTATTACCAAAAATTTACTTTTTTTTCCACACGTAAGCATAAAATATATATGAATTGTGCAATGAAACGTTTTGTAGATGATTAGCTCAACATACAAACACACAAATCTAGATCAAATAAAATACAAGAGAAAAAAAAATTTGCAATCGTTGCGACATATTATGGCAATCAATAATGTCCGATAAGTGGATTCCCTCAAATACCAAAAACCAAATTGAACATGATTTGAATTGGAAATGTTTTTTTTTATCTTGCCACAAATTATTTCTGTTTATATAAGTTATTAATTATTATTATCTATGTATTTCAGGTTTACCAATGGTTTTGGGTTTTAGTTTTCCTAGCACAAAGTTTATTTAATTAATTTTAAGAAAATTTATTTGCTAATTTATTTTCTTTCATTTTGTTGAAATAATGAATCAAATTAGATTTTAATTAAATTTTTTTCCCATACGTAAATCACAATAAAAAAACTAAAAACAATGATCGTTTACCCAAAAATTGTAGCGCAAATTTGTTTTCAATCTTAACTTTCAACATGGGAATTCTTTCATTTAGATAAAATTAGATTCTTCTACTTAACTTATTTTTTAAACTTTTTTTAAGTTAAAACTCAAGTAATTTGCTTGTCCAACTTGAAAATTTATGCTAGTTTTAAATGTGTGTGTGAAAGACGATTCCAAATACAAAGAAAACTTTACTTGTCAATTCAACCACAACATTATGGAAAAAAAAGTTAATAATGGTAAGTGAAATAAAAGGGAAAAGAAGAAGAAGAAGAAGAAGAAAAAAAAATCAATTTAACAATAGGAAATAGTGAAAATGAATATCTTGACGAATAATAATCGGTGAACCTTTTGGAACAGGAAGATTCTTCTTCTTTTTTTTATCTTTGGCTTTGATGAAGCACCTTTAGATTGTTTATGTGAATCGAAAGTTGTTCGATTTGAAAATGATCACCATTTATTATAATAATGTAAAATGGAAACACATCGTTATAATAAAGAAAAAAAAATGTTTCGATTTATATATATATATATATATTTGCTCAAACCAAACATGATTAGGCCGGAAATGTAAGTAAGAATTGTGTATTGTGGAAAGTAAAAAAGTTGTGAAATGAAGCTAAGAAACGGATATGAACTTTGATGAATTCTTCAATTCTCATCCAAAAATCTGGTTTCTTTTCCTTTTTTTTTTTTTGATCTAGTAATCGAGTATAAATTTTGTCTTTTATCAACACCGTTATCTATGACGAAAGAATTATTGAAATGTTTTTATTGGAAATTCATGTTTGAGCTTTCAACTTATTTATATACAATATGGTATAAGATGATCATATCAATTGAAGATTGTCTTTCTTTCGTTTATTTGTGATTGTAAATCACAAAAAAAAACTTGCAAACTTAATCCCAAAACTTAAAAAGCCTTTTCTTCTTCTTTTTCTCAAAAATTCTTTTCCTATCTTCTGGGTACATTAAGGAATCATTTCACTCTGTTTATCAAACATATTTTATCTATTTGTTTGTTTGTTTATTTGTTTATATTCATCTGTTTGTTCATTCGTTTGTACAACAACTTCGTTTAACCTTTATACACATACATACTTTCAAAATTCAAACATTTCCAACAACAAATATTGACTTTATAATAAGTGAATTTCGTTTTATTTATGTATATGTTTCTGGGGGAAACGGAAGAAAAATAAACAAAAATCCATTTGCATTTCAAAAGTCAACTTTCCATGGGAAAGCGAGTTTGTTGACTTTTACTTAAAAAAAAAACGAAGTCACCTTGGCAACTAATTAACTGTTAAAATATTTTCCAAGCCTTTATCTATTTAACTATCATTCAATCAATGTTTTTTCCATTTTAAATTTCATTATTTTTTTTTAAATAATTTTTAAAATAGTATCCTATTAAAATTCCGAACCTTAGCATATATTATCAAGGAAATTCATTATTTTTCTCAGTTTTCGTTTCGTTATAACCAAAATTCTCTCACATAAAAATGTCAAGAGATCTAAATCAAACAACAAACAACAAACAACAACAAAAATTAATTTAGCTTATATAGTTTGCTCTTTTCATATTTTTATTCAAACAATAGAAAAAGGCAAACAAAACCATTGTTTAATATAATCGGTAAATTATATTCAAAAAAATAAATATAAAATAAAGGGTTAAAATACAATGTATAAAAAAATTAGAGCAAGAAAAAGGTTAAGAAACGTTAATGTCATTATACATAAAACATTTTTGGTTTTGGTTCTTGTTTGAAGCAAGCCAAGCCTTTTATGTTTTCTGGTTGTCTTCCATATTTCTGCATGACAAACTAATTGAATATGAAACGAACACATGCAAAATGTGATAGAGCAAGATAAATTGCAATTGATAACACCAGAAAAAGATGGAAAGAAAGAAAAGATTTAAGTAATAATCATGATCAATGTAGACAGCAACAAGATTCCATATTGTAGAATTACCGTACCAAAGACATTTGACAATTATAAATTCTTTTTTTTTGTTTGAATGAATATAACTTTTCAATTTATATTCATTTATAGAATAAAATAATTCCATTGGTTAAAAATGGATAAAAAAAATAAGGAAAATATTTTGAAGCTTGGAACAAAATTATAATCTTTACTTGACTTACGCGAAATTGCGCAAAATAATTCTTCTACTCAACTTGAAGGACGAATTAAAGCTAAAAATAAAAATATTTTCAATTGAAAGATTATTTAATTCTGTTTTTCCCAAGAATTATTAGTAAATTTTATATTACGATACGATTTTGTTAGTGAAACAATTACGAAATAAAGATTAATTCTTCATCGTCCAATTCTCAATTCAATTCGTTTAGATTTTTATCATGAAAAATTATTATCTATCAATCGAATTGAGTGATCTATCTATCGTACAAGAAGAAGATTTCACTTTAATTCGGTCTAATAGCCTATGGATTTGATGCCAACAACAACAACAACAACGATTGCAAAAGTAAAGTCCATTTACCATTGCAAGTGAAGAATTTGGTTTCAAAACATTTGGTTCATCGTCGTCGTCAAATTAGCTATAATTGCAATCCTCAATTCGTTCACTCATTTCAAGGGTTTATATTGATGCAAAATAAAAATATAAAAAAATAAAAAATAAAATGCATTGCATAGGTGATATACAAAAGCTAAGCATCTAAAGTGAGTGCAACTCATTAACAGAGAAATCTTTTTCTCTCTCTTCATCATCGTTGTGCCAAAAGCTTAACGATTTTAACGATTCGGTGAATGTGATCCTATAGGATTAGATTCTTTCTTCTCTATACATTTTATTATTATTATTATTATTCATTCTTATCACAATAACAACAACAACAACATCAACAACAACGATTAAATTATATTCGTTTGCACGCGCGTGCAAATAGGCGACACATTTCCATTGAAAGAAGACCAATCAAAAGAAGAAGAAGATGATGATGATCTAAAGTAAGATGAATGGCAATGGAAATACCGAAAATAAAGGCAAATGAAGAATAGCATATGTTTTAATGGATGGAATTTTTTTCCTTTCCCCTATTCCATTATAGTAAACATTTTTTGAAATGAAGAATAAGGTTGTAATCAACATCGAAATAGGCAACAAAAAATTGGGAATAATATTTATATAATTCAATATTTAATATTTTAATTATTATATTGAATCATATTTGGTAATAGTTTAATTGGTCATTTGCACAAAATCAAATGATTTTTGTTGTATGTGTGATGGGAAATACCCCAATCAATCAATTGATTTAAGTGCATTTATCAAACACATACAAACTCATGTCTAATGTCGGTCGAATTGTTGGTAATCAGAAATGAAAAAAAAATTAATAAATTACAACAATTCGTTTGCCCAATCAATTGATTGATTGATTGATCAATCTGAATTTGATGAAATCAAATCAATTTTTTTTGAAGGGGAGGTGACAAGGGGAAGACAAAAGTTGACATTCTATTTATTGCACATATACGATTACATTGCCATCATTGATTATCATCCAAGAAAAAGAAGAAGAAAACGAAAAAAATTGATTGTATTTAACTCTAATCTTGTATTTCTTCTCTCTCTCTCTCTCTCTCTCACCTAATCACTAAAGGTCCAAAATTCGTTCATTGATTGGCACAATAAATGTGTGCTATTATAAAAAATAGGAAAAAAAGATGTGTAAGTGGATGGATGTACATCAAATGTGCATTTGGATAGAGTCGGATTGTACCAGAACACAGACAAAAAAAGGCCATACACAATTTTAAATGTATGGATCATCATTATCACATATTTTTGGATGGCAATCAATAGCATAAATAATTATTTATTCACATTTTTGGATCATTTACCAAATTTTAACCATCAATCTAATCAATATGTCTTCAATGAGACAATACATCCTTCTTCCATGCTTTGTTCTCGTTGTTGTGTTTTGTTACAATGTTCAACCAACATATCAAACAATCTCAAACCGAACCTTGTTAAGATCATCGGGAATAAAAACAACAACAACAACAACGTCAAAATCGTCTCGACGATCATTGGGTATGGATGAATGGCAAATGCCAACATGTCCAACATCAGATGAATTGATTCATCCTTGTGTTTGTAATTCATCGAAATCGGAAATTATATGTCGTGGAACATATTCTACGTCGTCTATATCCACCCAATCATCATCACCCTTATCGTCGTCGGCTATATCGACATCAGAATCCGATTCGATCGATCACATACTTCATCGAGTGTTTCGTGTCTTCTCCAAACACGTACCAAATCAACAATATAATTCATTGTCAATCAATCTACGTAACCTAAATCGATTGGAAGCAAATCTATTTGATGGCGTACGTTTTCGTACCATCCTATTACGTGGAAATAATCTTTCCTATATCAATTGTGCTGCATTCAATGGTACGGAACATGCCATACGTTCATTATATATCTATAAGACACGTTTAACCAATCAAGAACCCAAATATGATTTCTTCTGTGCAATACGATCATTGTACAACTTACAAAAGTTAACCATCAATGGAAATAATTTAATCGATATTCCCGATAGAGCATTCTCCTATTCAAACAATGAGAATGGAATATTTATCAAAAATCCATCATTACAAGAGATTGTAATTAGTACGGGAACGATTACTACAATTGGTTCGGATGCATTTGCAAATCTAACCTATCTAAATAATATAATGTTAAATAAGAATCATATTCAACGAATTAAATCCCATGCATTTCGTACCAATTATCGTTCAAATATGACGTTATTGATTGATTTAACCGATAACCTATTGGAACCGAATAGTTTTGAACATGGTTCATTGATTGGTTCTCAACGACCGATCCGATTGAACTTTGGTCTCGGTGGATGTAATCCACGATTAATATATCTACCAAATGATATCTTTCAACCATTTTTCGATGAAAATGAACTTAATTCAATTGATATTGGTCGTGATTGTTATAATATCGATTGTAATGATTGCCGGTCGGCGTGGATCATGGATCCACGTTATCAGTATAGGGTGAAGAATGTTCGTTGTATACATAATGGTGTGAATGTACCATATCGTGAATATATAAAAATGGCAAATTGTTCTAAAAATGTTGTGGAAAATGATCAAACACAATCATCTACAAATCAAAACAATAGTCAAAGGTATTATAAGTTTATATTTGATTTATTATAAATTAAATTAAAATTATTTCATTAAAGTGAATCCAACCAATCAATCGTACGGATAGATGGCGGGATAGATCCGTTAACAGAATCGTCAACAACATCAATCAACGAACGTCAACAACAACAACAAAAACAACAAGAACAACAGAAAGTCAACGATAATAACAACAACAACAACAAATCAACACAAATAAATTCTAATAATGAATATTGTCAAAATAAAAAATGTTTAAAACAAAGTTCAGAGATGAATGGCTATCTAAATCGAAGCATTAATCCGTGTGATAGTTTCTATGATTTTGCATGTAATGGATGGGAGAATAATCACCTACTTGATTATCTTCTACAAATGTTATCCAACGGTGGTTCGGAATATGATAATTTTGTTAAGGCACGAGTTCGGATTGAAGACAATCTTGATCGTTTGTTGACAACCGACATTAATCAACATCAACAATCTTCTCCTATTTCATCATTATATCCATCATTATCGGCAGCGGTGGCTGAAAATCAACAACAACGAGGCGAAGATGTCGAGTCGCACAATAAGTTAATCAACAACAACATACAACAACATCAACAACAACAATTAACAATTCAACCATATCTCAATGCAAAACTAATGTATGGACAGTGTTTATCAATGGGAAAACAACAACATGCAAATTTAGATGCTTTACATTTCATATTGGGTGATATTGGTGGTTGGCCATTGTTAACCAAACAATTCATATATATTTTATGCTTACGTGTGGAAAAAAAAGTAAATTTTTGGTAATAGATTTTGTAACCGAACACATCGATTCATTTGCTTCTCACAAACAATCAATAC
>CAUYQG010086965.1:0-26881 GCA_963574415.1 Tarsius wallacei
TGAATCCGGTTTGCTAGGATCTTGTTGAGAATTTTAGCATCTATGTTCATCAAAGATATTGGTCTGTAGTTCTCTTTCTGTGTTGGGTTTTTACCTGGCTTGGGTATCAGT
Source organism: Tarsius wallacei (assembly GCA_963574415.1). Classification (NCBI taxonomy): domain Eukaryota; kingdom Metazoa; phylum Chordata; class Mammalia; order Primates; family Tarsiidae; genus Tarsius; species Tarsius wallacei. Next base: position 112 of record CAUYQG010086965.1, read on the forward strand.
GTGATGTTTAGCTTCATAGAATGATTTGGGGAGGGTTCCATCTTTCTCAATCGCCTGGAATACCTTCAGTAGGATTGGTATCAGCTTCTCCTTAAATGTTTTGTAGAATTCTGCTGGAAAGCCATCTGGTCCAGGGCTTTTTTTTCTTTTTTTTTTGTAGGTAGTTTTCTTATTACATAGTCAATTTCCTTGATTGTTATTGGTCTATTAAGGGTCTCAATTTCTTCTTGTTTCAACCTAGTCAGGTTGTGTGATGACAGAAAGACCTCCATTTCCTTGAGGTTTTCAAATTTGTTTCCATACAGGTGTACATGGTAGTCTCTAATAATCTTTTGTATTTCTTCAGGGTCCGAAGTGACTTCATCTTTTGTGTTTCTGATTGTGTTTATTTGTGCTTTCTCTCTCTTTTTCTTGGTCAGTCTAGCTAGGGGACCAGCGATCTTGTTTAACCTTTTGAAGAACTAGCTTTTTGTTTCATTGATTTTTTTGTATTATCTTTTTGTCTTCTATGACCTGGATTTGCCTTTTATTTTGGTGATCTGTATTCTTCTACTGAAATTAGGGTTTTTGTGGTCTTACTTTTCCAGCTTCCGTAGGTGGCTTGTTAGGCTGTTAATTTTTGATCATGTTTCATCATTTTCTGGTGACACTCAAATATATCTACCACACTTGTGGGTGGAAATTGTGATTGTTATTACTACTTAGCTTAAAACTATGATGACATAACTATTATTGTCCATGTCTTTTCATTTCATATACTCTTATAGATAAAGTGTGGCCCTCCTCCTTCCTATTTCTAATTTAGTTTTCTACATGCAACCATGTTAATGTAGATTATTCCTGTTTGAGTCACAGTCTTTGAGTCACAGCATAGGTTCTTAGAGCTTGGGTATCTGGGAAAGATTTTAATTCTCCCTCACTGGTGAAGCTTAACTTGGCTGGGTAGGTTATTCTTGGTTGAAATTGTTTGTCTTTTAGGACTTTGAAGATAGGGTTCCAAACACTCCTAGCCTGCAGGCTTTCTGTAGATAGATCTGCTGCTACTCTAGTTGGTCTTCCAAGGTATGTAATCTGGCCTTTTTCTATTGCTGCCTTTAGGATTTTTTCTTTTATACCTACTTTGTTTAGGCGAATTATTATGTGTCTAGGAGTTGGTCTCTGCATTTGTTGTCTTGCAGGGGTTCTCTGAATCTCTTGTGTTTGAATTTTTGCATCCCTGGTTAAATGGGGGAAGTTCTCTTGAATTATGTCATGAAAGGCTTGTTCTAGCGTGGACGCTGTCTCTCTTTCTGCTTCAGGGAGACCAACCACCCTGAGGTTTGGTCTCTTGAAGTAGTTGCTCATCTCTTGAAGGTTTTGTTCTGTCTTTTTGAGCTTGCTTTCTGTGTTTTTGACAGTTTGGATTAGTTCTATATTTGGTCTTCAAACTCTGAGATTCTTTCTTCTGCTTGGGTAATTCTGTTTTCCATGATTGTCATTCTGTTATTTATTTCATTCACAGTATTCTTTATTGCTGTTATCTCAATTATCATCTCCTTCCTAATTTCTTCTTGGCTCTCCTCCATTCTCTTTAATCTCTCCATTATTGTCTTGATATCTAGAGTTGTAGTTTGAAACCAGTCATTTTGGGGGCTCTTCATTGTTTGCATTCTGAAGTCAGTTTTCTCAGTGTCTGCCCTCCCAGGGGTCTGGGAGAGACCCGTATTCTTCTTTAGGTTTTTCTTCATTTGTGCTGTTTTTTCCTCCCTACTTTTTCCTTTCCTCCACGTCTCTGTCTTCTTTAATTCTATTATTCAACTGTGGAGGGATTGCTTTTACTTCTGTTTGTTCAATCTCCTATTCTTCTTTATGTATATCCTCTTACTTTGTTTGATTCTGGACTTGCACCGTAGATTGGGGGTGGTCCCTTTTTACACTTTTGAGATTTACCTATGGAGGGGGGAGCTGTGATTCAAACTCTATCCGCAGGTCCTGGTATCTGGTATCTGGTGACAGGTGTGTGGATAATCTGAAGCCCTCTTCCCACTGCTTTGGAATCTGGCCATGCAGTGGGGTTGTAGGTTTGCTCCCACTGATCTCTTTGGAGTTCTTTCTTCTCCTTTCTGGTCACACCCTTTGTCCCATAGTTGGATCAGCATAAGCGGGGGATACCTAGAACTCAGCATTCATCAGGTCCCTCTGAAGTTTGTGCCCTCAGGATATTCCCTTTGGGCCATGATCAAGCTCTGAGTAGTTGATCACTGATCTCTTTGGAGTTCTTCCTTATCCTTTTCTGGCCATACCCTTTGTCACTTGACTGGATCAGGGTAGGGGGTGGGGCGACTAGGATGACCATTCTTACCCCTCCTGTTCAACATAGAGTTGTAAGTCCTAACCAGAACAATCAGGCAAGAGAAGGAAATCAGGGTATCCAAATAGAAAAAGAGGAAGTCAAGCTATCCCTCTTTGTGAATGATATGATTGTATACCTAGAAAACCCTACAGAGTCTGGCAAAAGCCTCCTCCCACTTATAAGCACAGTTGCATTCCCAATAGCCACAGACACAAAAAATAAAATATCTTGGCGTCCACCTAACCAGAGAAGTGAAAGACCTTTCTAATGAGAACTACAAAGTGCTTCTCAAATAAATCAAGAATAGTACAAACAAATGGAAACACATTCCATGCTCACAGATTCAAATAATCAATATTATCAAGATGTCCATCTACCCAAGACAATCTACAGATTCAATGCAATACCCACCAAATTACCAACATCATTTTTATCAGACCTGGAAAGAGCAATTCAGAAATCCATATGGAAACAGAAAAGAGCATGAATAGTCAAAACAATACTCAGGGAAAAAAAACAAACTAACAAAAAAAAACAAAACAAGAGGTATCACACTTCCAGACTTTAAACTTCATTACAAGTCTACAGTAACTAAAACAGCCTGGTATTGGTACAGGAATAGGCTCATAGACCAATGGAACAGGACAGAGATTCTAAAGTAAAAACACAAACTCTCAACCAACTCATCTTTAACAAAGTCTCCAGTAACAGTAACTAGAATAAAGAGACCATATTTAGCAAATAGAGCTGAGAAAACTAGCTGACCACATGCTGAAGAATTAAACCAAGATCCGGGCTTATCACTATGTACAAAAATGTAAAACCTCAAACTATAAGAATCCTTGAAGTAAATATAGGAAACACCATTATGCACATTGGAGTAGGCAATACATTATTTACCAAGTCCCCAAAAACAAATCTCATAAAAGCTAAGGAAGACAAGTGAAGCCTCATCGAACAGAAAAGCTTTTGCACAGGAAAAGAAATCACCAAGAGAGTAAAGGGACAATAAACAGAATGGGAAAAAAATATTTGAAAATTATGCATCTGACAAAGGCCTAACATCTAAGCTCTACAAGAGACCAAAGTGAAACGATAAAAACAAACAGCCTGACTAACAAGTGGACAAAATACATGAACATTTTTCAAAATATGACATACAAGCAGCCAACAGACACATGGAAAAATGCTCATCCTCACTAATCATCAGAGAAATGCATGGCAAGACTACAATGAGAAACCATCTAACTCTGGTAAGGATGGTTATCATCAATAAGTCAAAAAACAACCAACAGATGCTATTGCTGGTGCAGAGAAAAGGGAACCCTTCTATACTTTTGATGGAAGTGCAAGCTAGTTCAGCCTCTATGGAAAACAATGTGGTGATTCCTAAAAGAATTAACAGTTGAGCCTTCAAATAATCCAGCAACCCTTCTCCTGTTAATATACCCAGAGGAACATAAATCGTTCTACAAAAAAGACACCTGCACAGGCATGGTTATTGCCATACTATTCACAATAGCAAAACATCTTAAACTAACCCCACTGCCCATCGAAAATGGAGTGGGATAATAAAATGTGGGTACATATCTACAATGGAGTATTATGCAGCCATAAAGAACAAAATCATGGACTTTACAGCAAGTTGAATGGAGGTGGAGTCCATAATACTAAGTGAACTATCACAGAAACAAATAACTAAGTACTGCATCTTCTCACTCACAAGTGGGCCCTAAACATTAGCACATTCGTTGCTGAGCACTGCTGGGGGTAGGGGGGAGAAGGGTAGGGGGCACATGAAAACACAAAGGATATCTGGTCCACTACCAGAGGAAATGAGGGCCAGTTAGTAGCTCAAACTTCACCTGTATGCAGCCTACATATAGTTAATCCTGACTTGTACCTCACCGCTATAATAAAATAAAACTTTTTTAAAGAGAAATGTATCATTCTATGGAAAAAATATGCTTTTATAGCTAACACCTATCTTGTTAATGGCAACGTAGGAGAGGTTTGAAGTCAATATAATAAAAACATAGACTTATAGCTATATGTTACAAGGATATACTAATTGAGTTCTCCTTATGAATTATAAACCTGTAGTTTATAATTGGAATAGTGTGTTCCCAAACTAGAAATCTTCTGTTGGAAATACTAATTTAAAGAATATATCAAATTCAATATTTTTCATGGTGGAATTATTCCTTTTGAGGGAGAGAGCAAGAAAGTATTATGAAAAAAACAAGAATGAGCTTGTCAACTGTAAAATTATATATCAAAAATGAGTTCTACAATTTTAACAAATTGAGTACTTCTATTTATACAGATAATAGGAACCCATTCAAATAATTCATCAGTTTGTGACACAGTTGAACGTGTGTTCCATGAGCCAGACTGATCATTTTCATAGCCACTTGTGAAGATACTAAATGGGTTTGTCCATTCATGGACGTTTTCATGATAAATGAGGACAAATTCTGATAAATTACAAAGGCAATATTAAAAAATAATAACATAAGTTATAAATTATCTAAAATTAAAGATAGTGAAATTTCTAAATTAAAACCTGCAAAAGTTTGCACCTAGCCAAATATTGATTAAGGGCTTAAAAGTTGAGCCAAGATTTCCTGGATTTCTATCATTTCAAAATAATGTTACAAGACAATTCCATGGCTCTGTCATTTGTTATTTTTTTCCTTGTGGGTCTTGCAAGGAAGATGTGTGCTCCCCCTTGTTCTAGAATATCTTTTTAAGGCTATCTATGTAGTGAACAGACTTGGCTTATGGAAATAATGTTTCATCCAAAGTAAAAGTCAAGGTTTTTTTTGCTGTTTTGTATTAACTGCTACCTCCCTCAAGAACAGTGGCAGGCACTACTCTTCAGAATGATTTTAAAGTGATGCATCCCCTGAAAGCAAAGGCATATTTAATGTTCACTGTAAAAGATTTGGGTTCTCTAAAATCAGGGATTTTTATTGGTTTATTTTTTAACGCAACTTGCTATGTATGCAGGTGTTAACTGCCTTTTAAATCACTCTGTGGTCACTGGGGTTCAGGAAGCCAGAATAAAAAATACTGATACTGACTATTTTGCTATGAGTAGTAAACTGTTCTTCATCACTGACTGAATAGTCTTATGTCTTCTTCTAGCCTCCATGCAACTTTAGCATTTTAGTTGATTTTGATTACACCATTGTAGACTTAAACTAATACTTACTATGTTTTTGCTTCACAGAGTAGTTTTAGTCTGATACTTTATTGCAAAAAATTACATGATAATGAGTTTATAGTTAAAGAATTCCATGTTCTCTATTTTCTACAGTCATCTAGTCTTGTGGAGTGTTGGAATGGCTTCTGCAATATTTGATTCAAAAAGAGTTCTGATTCTACCTCCATCATTTCCTCCTGATTATATACCTCAGTAAGGTAGGCTGGTTGTTAAGTTGCCAATAGAAATTGACTCAGTGTCAATGTCCTCAGAAAGGAACCATCTTCTGTTGGTTGCTTTCTGAATAATTGGAACAAAAGAGATGAGAGTTCACAAAGACCTATTATACAAATTAGAGACTCTGCTCTGACCATTTTTGGACATGATATATCTTTCTTATTTCTAATCACAATCTTAAGTTGGCGTTGCTGCAATATCTTCTGGGTGCCAAACTGCCCAAAGGGGAACTTATAGAATTGTAACTTAATTTTGGTTTATTACCTGGATTCCCTTGTTGGATTCTCATAGCCCTAGATCATAAGGATAATGACATCATCTTTGAGTACACTGTTCATCATGCCCCTTTACATTTGCCTACGTGGCTACTTACAAGTTTTGTAAGAAATCCATTGTTTCTCATTCACTTGGCATTACTGGACAAAAATTATGAGTGTAAGTAGGAAGTGATTTTTTAAAAAAATGTGAACTTCTTGTTACCAGAAAGGCATATACTAAATATTCTACAGTAGAAAGAGAATAACAATCTTAGAATTTAACACCTCTGATACCAAGAGCTACTGGGGAGAGAAGGGCATTATGACATTTATCATTCAGAATTGCTAACAGCCTTAGATAATTTGTCTTTAAGAAAAATGACCTGAAGCATCTCTTTCAAACAGTTATAATTACTTTAAATTTTACTGACTTGTAGATCAGCCAACACTTGCTGTTGACTCTGACTGTTATATGGTTGATATTTATCTAAATTTTTCTCATGTCTACTAAAGTCGGCATATCATAGCCCCAGAACCTACACTTTCCATATAAACACCTCACAGCACCTGCATAGTTTTTTCCCCAGGGCTATTGCTATTCCTCATCTTTCTATGGGTTGGACAAATGCCATGTTGGAAGATACAGAGAATTCTCCCTAAGAAGCAAAGGACATGTTTGATTACCACTTTGGAAGATAAAGATAGTGTCTCTCTCCTCAGAAGGCCAATCTGGCAGGCAGAATTCTAAGATGACCTCCAAGAATAATCTATTTTTATAATTTCCTCCCCTTTGAGCGTAGGAAGATCCTATGAATGTAATGAGATATCACTTCAATCATTATGCTACACAATAGAGAAAAAGAAAGTTTATCTTGAACAGGTCTGACCTAATTTAAATGCCACGCAATAGAAAATCAGAGAATTATATCACAAAAAAAGAAAGTCAGAGCAATTTACACTAGGTGACCTGAAAGAAACCAAACATCCACTTAGTAAACTGCCTGTGTGGGCTATCCCTAAGGAACTGTGGGCAGTTTCCAGGATCTGAGAGGTTATCTTACCAACCATCAACAGGAAAATGGGGACCTCGATCTTTATATCTGCAGTAAAAGGAAGTCTTTCAATAGTCAGTGAGCTTGGAAGTGGTCTCCGAACCACAAATGATAGCCACAGCTCCAGTGTCACCTTAATTTTAACCTGGCAAGTCCCAGAATAAAGAATGCAGCTATTCTATGCCAAGACTTCTGCTCTACAAAAATGGTGAAATTATAATTAGTGTTATTTTAAGCTGCTAAATTCATGGTAATTTGTTATGCGGAAATAGAAAACTAATACAGGAGGCAAATTATTGCCTATTACAAAAGACTTGGGTTCCCTAAGTTCAAGGAACACACAATCCACTACCATGTATAAGAAGGTATCATTTCATTTTCTTTGCATTGTCTTATTAGGATTTGGAATCCGAAATCTGGCACAAAATTGCTGATGCACCAGTAGCTGTTATTGCTGTGAGCACTGTGTTGTGTCAAAAAGTCTTGTGACATTGTTTAGCATCTATGAAACCATGGCAGATTAAGTTATGAGCTTGCAAGTAGAGTAAAATCTCAGACTTCACATTTGTTCTCATATAACCTCCTTCAAATTTTAAAGAGCACTACTTTTTATATCCACGTGGTATATAAAGACAACTCTATAGCTATGGATAATCACTAAATTCTGCTTGATCTTCTATAATTACATGCTTGCAGTCATTTAATTATGATTGATAAGAGTCATTTTACTTTTGTAGTCATTTAAGACAAATGCCACTATGCCCTTTTCTGTTTTAATAAATAGAAAAGTAAAGGGAGTAGAATATAGAAAGCTAGGAGTTCTTTGTTAACAATAAATTCTAAAATTTCTTTTGACATCTTTTTCACTGCTCTTACTGCCATTAATGTGTATATATTTTAAAAATTATATATACATTTTACACATACAGTCTTAATTATCACCTTGAAGTAAATCCTTCAGGGATGTCAGCACAAATTTAGAGTGAATAGTAAACAATGAAATGACTCACATAGTACAATAGGAGTAAATGCATTGTTGAAAAGATTGTTAAAATTGCATGTTAATTTTATAATCAGTAAATACACATTTGTCCAAACCCATAGAACATACAATGCCAAGAGTAAGCCATTGTGCAAACTATGAACTTTGGATGATAATGACATATCAACATACATGATGATAGTGGTTAGGGGGAAGTATATGTATAGGGGATGGATAGAGTTTGTATAAGAATTCTCTGTACTTTCTTCTCAATTTTTCTGTGAACTTAACACTGTTTTAAAAACTAAAATATATTAATTTAAAATAATAAATAATACACAAGTTAGCTAAGGACAATGAGCCCTAAAAATCACAAGCAGCATATAGAAGCTGTAAAACTTGAATTTTTTTCACTTATAACTTTGTTTAAATGTCAGATCTTTACATGTAAGAATTAACTTTGCTTTCATATCTCTGAAAAGACTTTCAACTTATTAGAAATTTTTTACAAATTGAACTTTAAAAAGTAGATTTTTAATCTAGAAACTTTTTGGTTTTCGGTGTTCGGCCTCCTTGTATATTTGCTTATACATGAAACACTTGAAAACTAAATCATTTTAAGTTGATATGAAGAAAAAAATATGAACTACTTACCACATGTAGTTGTCTGGGTGTTGTGTTAAAATTATTTTCTGAAGAGCAAAAATACTGAATTTTTACCCAGAGAAGATTTGTTAATACAAGTAGGAAAATTAAATCTATGCACCATTTAAAATTAAAAAAATGAAAAAGAGGTCTTCAAATACTAATGTCATTTTTGACTACAAACAATTAATTAGTTCACTAATGCATAAAAGGACAAAAATATTTCTAATTAAGTACAAAATTATTTTTAAGAAACTTAAATATTAACTTAGTGAATATAAAGTTTTAAAAGTTGTGTCTCTCAGTCATTAAAAAAACAAGTAAACCATAAATTTTAACTTGTGATAATATTACCAAGGATACTTGCATTTTCACTATGTGACAGACATTGTTCTGAGCACTTTGACTGCTTTATTAATTAACTATTGCTGCATAGCAAATAAACTTTGATCTTTGTGATTTAAAACAACAGCAATTTAAGTATAGATTAACTTAGTGTCTATGATTGTGTTAATTGACAACTTGAGGAGGTTCAACTATGTGTCTTCTCTTCAGCTTTTTTAGGGAGGTTTATTCTACAATCTAGAGTTGCTGTATTGTACAGTCACCTAATGGTCATCTAGAAACTGGCAGTTTTAGGATGACCTTATTAACATGTCACTGGCTGGGTGTCATCTGGGGTGCTAGAAATGACTGGGAAACTTCTTTTTCATTATTTTGTAGGCTAGCCTGGGCTTGTGTTTGTGATAGCTGCCCAGGTTTCAACAGAAGGAAGTATGCAAAGCTTCTTCAAAGAAAACCTTAAAATCAGCACTCAGTTAATTTTGCCACATTTTATTGGCCTAAACAAAGAGAGGAAAGGAGACTGCAGTTTAATGAGTGAGAGAATTTAAAAATCACATTGTGTGGAAAATACAATACAGGGTAAAAAAACACAAACACAATGATTTTTTGTGATCTGTTACACATGCATTATCATATTTAATTTTTCAATTAATGTTAGATATTTGTGGTAATATAATCTCCTCTTTACAATTGGAAAAGCCTGGGCTTGAAAGCGTTAGTAACTTGGGTAAGGTCAAGGTCCCAGGGAGTACACAACCTGAATTCTAGTACAGATTTGTCTGTTTCCTGATGCTGCTTAGTTATCCACTACTGTTCTGTGTACTGTAAAATCTGCATGTGTTTTGAATCGATTTTCATACAATATTTGAATTTGTGAGTGCCTATTCAGTGAGAAACATGAATAAGCAAAACTGAAAAGACTTCTGTTTGCATCTGTTTGATCCATTTTAGTATTAATTTCCTAATTTATTTTTAGGTCATTTAACCTCCAAATGTGTGCATCTTTCACCGCTAAGCCAACCCAAAACAAACCAGGAAAAAAAAAAAAAAAGATAAAAAAAAACTTTTAAAATTTTTGATTAGAAGTGTAATAGAAGGAGATCTATTGCAGCCAAGGAAAAAAATCTACACAAAAAAGTAATCTATAGTTATTGTTTAAAATATACATGTTTTAGGTACAGAATGCTCAAGGCGATTTTTCATATATTTCATTCTACTGCCTGTCATCATGTCCTATATTCTTCCTATAAGATCTTCAATTTTCTTTTCTACTTTCAAATGTCTCAGTTATAACTGCATTTTATCTCTGAGTTTTCTTTCTTTGTTATACTGATTATTGTCTAAATAAGTACTTCTTTTCCTGAGGCAGCGATTTCTTTTCTTAGCCTTTTTTTTCTTTTGACATTAATTTACATTATGATGATATACTAAAAATCATTCTTAAATGAGCCAGGGGACACTGCAATTTACTTAATTGTTGATATGATGCATCCTATAAATCTCGTGATTGTTTATAAACATAATTAAATCACATGTAAATGTAAGTAGAAGAAAATTTACTACTTAGAATTAAAGACTCTGCTTCTTGTAAAAGACCACCCTCTGCAGTGGGGAAAGACAAAGTAAGAATTACTTATGAGGCAAAGGAAAGACATGTAAATAGTCACTATACACATTGAATGATGGGTACATTAATTAGCAGGCATTTATTGCAACGCCATATTCTAGAAAAAATATTATCCTAAAATATATTTCTTCTTGTAAAACAGCAGGTAGTAAACTTTCAAAACCATACAGATAAGTTAGATAAATGTTGAAATTATGGTATACAAATGTGAAATAAGTGCTATAAATTATAAGCCCTACAAAAATTTGGGTGTTTTAAAACAGTTTACTTTTTTCAGCTGGAAGAGTCAATGCCTTGTTATCATATGTAATTTTTCACTGATTTAGTAAACCAGATTTCTAAAACTTCCTTCCTCTTGTAAAGGCAATTATCTCTCTATGCCTGAAAAGAAGAGTTTGTAAACTTTGATGTAGTTGATTCATCTTCAAATAGCCACAATTTGGAGTGTTGGTCAACCCTCATGACTTTTCTGTGTTGAAGATGTTTGGAGGGCTACAGGAAGCCACAATCCAGACACAAATTGACTAGATCAGGAGGAAGCAACTGATGCGCTTGTGTTTTCTCCTGGGCCTTTTGCTAGTGATGAATGAAATCCTTTATAGTGAGAATTTGAACTAAGAGACAAAATACTAAATAGTGGCTAGATGGAAATGCTATATCAGCTTACTAGTGTATAAACAGAGAAAGATAGTTTGGACAGAATGGTGTTGAAGAAAGCAGGGCTTTAGCGGGACTCGCTTAAATAGTTGCTTTTTTTTTTTTTCAGTTTTTGAAATCAAGTCATCATAGCTAGAATACAACTCATTGACTAGAGTTACAACTATCCAGATGAAACCTGAACTCAATAAAAATAACCTTCCAATTTATGGCACACTTCATATGATTTAGGGAAATAGTAAAAACGTGTTTTGATTGATTTTTATTTTAGATAAATTAAAGATATATTTGTGTGTGTGTGTAAACAATCAAATTGTGCACATGATTCATGAAGAAAATGATCTCAGAACTCTGTTGTAATTATCTAATACCAAACATAAATATTAATTTTTAAAATGATACATCAAGGTATAACATAAAATTTGTACTCTTAATAAATGTGCAGTGTGTTAATTTTTTAAAAAACTAGAGTTATGCAAACAATATAATCTAATTAAAAATAAATTAATTTTAGAAAGACTAAAAATATTATGAGGAATAACATCCAATGCCATTAAAATAAAAATGAAATGTGTAAAAAGTATACATATGGTTTTTTGTTTTTCCTTAAAAACATATTCTTCAGGTAAGTCTTGTCCTCTAAGAGTTTAAAAATGAAAGCATAAAAAGTTGATAATGGTATATATGGAGATATATGGTAATTATTTTATGGAGCAAATTTGGAATCTAAATATAATTAGGAAATGAGACAAAATGAAAGAATGAAAAAGGTGTCTAAGATCATTGGGCAAAGGAATGAACTGAACAGAGCAGCTGGGCTTACTCAGATGATGATGAAGATAAATGCTTGTAGTCAGCCTGATTGATGATGCTCCTGAATTCTGAGGTCCTGTTCACCTATTACACCTTCTCAGTCATTCCTACCCTGCCTCTACTCTCTTTAGCAAAACTTACGTTACTTCATGTAGAATATTGTTTTCTGTTATTGTTATTAAATTCATCTATTCAATTCAACAAATACTTATTGGCTTCTTACTATGTACAAGGCATAATTCTAAGCACTGAGGCTAAAATAGTAAACAAAACAGTTTATCTTTCTTCATAAAGTTTATATTTCAATGAGGGGTAGAGTCAATAAACAAAGAAAGAACCAAGTATGATATCAGGTTAAAATCTTAGAAAAGTATAGCAGAGTAAATAAGGCTGGAAGTAGATTTAAAAAGGATCTATTTCAGATAATGAGGTTAGTGAAGGTGTCTCTGAAGAAACACTCTGGTTGAGGTTTGAATGAAGTAAAGTGATGGGCTTTGTGAATCAGAGTTAAAAAATTCCAGGCGGAGGAAGTAAAAAGTGAAATGTCCCTGGGCTGCAATGTATTTGAAGAACTGCAAGAAAGCCAGCAAGTCTGTGGTAAAGAATCAGATGCACCTAGTGGCCAGATCATGTTGGGCTTTGTGAGTCAGGGGAAAAATATGAATATTGTTCTTAATGTGTTAGAAAGTAGTTGATGGGCTTTGATCAGAAGAAAAAATAATCTGATTCCATGGATAGCGCATACATGTACGTCTGTTTAAGCAATAAGTCTTGTTTTACAGGGTACATTGGTTTAAGAAACAAGTTATTAAAGTGTTATGACCTGAAAGAGTAGTCTTTGGATATTTACCCGCCTGTGTCTCAGACATCTATCTAGAAAAAGAAGGCTAATTAACAGGAAAACCTGATATAAATGAGATTGAGTCAGTTTCCTAGTAAAGAGTAAGCAGTACTTTTCAGTCTCAAAATTAGATTAAGTTAATGAATATTAGCGCTGTCAATGAATAGATAATTGACTAAATGTACAAGTTTGAATTCAAGCCAATAAGAGCAGAATCTATACTATAATCAGGGGTGATGTCTAAAATTAATTTAAGGATGTTATTGAAAGTATATTTCTGCATATAATTGGTGCACATTTAAGAAAATATGCTCAGAATTATTTTAATTAAAATTATTATTTTATTTTAAATTATTTTAATTAAAATATGACGATTATAGATTTGTATGCTTCACAAATAAGCTGGTACTCTATAATTACATTTTAAAACAATTTGCAATCCAACCTATCTACTCTAATTTGATGTTTAAATTTTCCCATGACTAGTATTTACTATTTTGGGAAAAACTGAGAAGAATTATTTATTTATTTATTTTAAAAATAGTATTTTTTTCTACTATTTTTGCATATTCTGATTCCTCTGCTTCAGGTCTCATCTCTTTTTTGGTCAGCCTTTACTAATTTTTGAAGATTTAGCTTCATATTACTTGTGATAATAAATATTTTTTGATCTCTACTGCAAATCAGCCATTCAGCTACACAACAAATATTTGAGAATGAACTATGTTCTTGGAGCTTTTCTAGGCAGTAAAGACAGAGATAAAAAACAAAGCAGAGAATGCTTAAACTAAGACCTATGCACTCTCAACTTTAGGACTCTTGGGGCATTTACCTTCTAATGTGAAGAGGCAAACACTAATGCAGCCTTTCTCACCGTTCTGACACAAATTTCCAAAACTGATGAGTAAAATAAAATAATGTGATAGAGAGTGGCTTCTAGGGGAAGAATGTTACAAATAGAAGGAGAAACAACAGCAAAGGGTCTTATTGGGATAGGCTCTGCATGCTCAAGGAGAAAAAGAACTGTGTGAGAACAGCTTAAATTGATGTTATGTGGGATGAAATTTTTTAAAAAATTAATGAATAAGAAAGAGGAAGCCGGGCTCGGTGACTCAACCTGTAATCCCGTGCTTTGGGAGACTGAGGTGAGCGGATTGCCTGAGCCCGCGGGTTCGAGACCCGCCTGGGCCACTTGGCGAGCCCTCATCTCTACAATAAAATCAAAAATTAGCTGGGCGTGGTAGCGTGCGCCTGTGGTTCCGACTACTCGGAAGGCTGAGGCGGAAGGATCGCTGGAGCCCAGCAGGTCGAGGCTACGGTGGCCCACTCCAGTCTGGGTGACAGAGTGAGATTCCAACTCAAAAAAAAAAAAAAAGAACAAAGGGGAGCAGGTAGACCAGTAAAAGAAAGAATGCAGTAGCCCAGGTGAAATGTGTTAGTTTTTGGACTTGAATTTTAACATAACTATATTAAAAGTATATTGATATATTAAAGAGTCAGAACAGGGTTAGGAATTATCAATGGGTGAAATGTAGGGTGCGAGGAAAGAGAAGTCTCAACGATAAGTCCCAATATTTTGTCTGAGTCATTGGGTCAGTCATTTGTGCTAACTGCTGAGATAAAGTAGGATTGAGAAGCAGCATTATATGGGGAAATCAGCAGTTCTTATGTTAGCCATAAACGATTTAGGATGTCCCTTAGATATTGAGTATGCCATTGGATGTATAAATCTCAGGGGAATAGGGAAAAGTCAAAGGTTGGATTATCATTGAACAGATAATAATTCCAGTTATGTGATTTAAGGTTATCATTTAAGGAGGAACATCATCTAGACAGGAAAAGAGCTCTAAAGGTATAATCTTGGGTCCTTGGAGCTTTGAAAGAGGAGAATGATTATGAAAATGACTGAAAAAGAGAAGTCAAAGAAAACTACCCAAGGGTGATGTTACAAAATAGCTAAGCGTGAGTTACCTCCTTTGGCAAATGTGGACAATTCAAGTAAATGTAAAAGGACATTGGTCTGGTCTGTAATAAGTAATGTGTAGGTAAGAAATGGCATGAGTGGTTACAGCCGTGTGATTGAAACAAAAGCCTCATTGGAGAAGGATGAAGAAAGAATGAGAAAGAGAAAATGGACATTGCAAATACAGACACCACTCTGGGAGAAAGTTGTTTTGGAGGGCAGCAAGGAAATTTGGCAACAGCTACAGGGAAACATTACACAAAGGGAGTGTTTTTGTTTATTTTTCTGATGGTTGGAGTTAAGGTATATTTATGTGTTATTTGGGATCCTCTCCAAGAGAATAGAGAATTTATTATGCAGTTGGAAAAAAAAAGAGATAGACAATTGTAAGAATGATGTTCATGAAAGACACTTGGAACCCAGAATTGAAAATGAAGGGTGACTTAAGATGAGTGTTGGTACATTTCATTCATACATATAAAAGCATATGTTGTTTCAGAATCATATTGATGAAATAAATGGTGAATTGCGACGTAATTCTCACTTTATTTTGGTATGTTTCTCTAGGGAGTATGAGGTGAGATTTTAGCTGAGGAAAATGAAGTCATGTTTTTGGAGATTAAAGAGAAATGGAAAAGAAGATAAATGATAAATAAAAGAAGATAAAAAAGAAAAAGTACAAGATAGATATAGTAGAATTGTCTGAAAACATTGTGTGGTCATTGCATATTATGGCTAATTTAATTCAGGTTAGTAAACAGGTTATTTGTCAAATATGTTATTAAATGTATTCCTTCTTTATGAGTCATATGCCTGTATTTTTAAAGCAAGTAGTTTTATTGATAGAAAAATGGAGAGATTTGGAAAGGTGAAAATCAAGTATATTTTGAATTGATCAAGAGTGCCAGGATAATTTACCTCTGCATAGGCCAAAATGAGAGGTGGGCTACACTGAGAGCGAGGCATAACCTTGAGAAAGGCAACTCCTTTAACTCAGGAGAAATCCCTCAATTCTCTCAACTTTAAGAGAAACTCAGAGGTGAGCCAAGGGCAGGCAACACGATCTACAAGTAGCAGAGTGAATGCCAAGGTACTGAAAGAGTGGTAGTAGCTCTTAGAGGTGTAGTATTGTGGCATCCACTGTAGAAAGAGCTCCTCTTTACCTTGTCTCTGAAAGAGTTTATGAAAATTGGTATCATATCTTCTTTTAACATTTGAAAGATTTCACAAGTTAAACCATGCTGACCTAAAGTTTTTATGAGAAGATTTTTAATTGCCTACTTGATTTTTCAGTAGATATGGAAATATGATTATTTTCTGTTTCTTTTTCTCTTGTTTTGGCAAGTTGTATTTTTTTCCAAGTCAAATGACTGTATTTAGATTTTTAAATATATGACCATGAAATTGCTCCTGGTATTCTTTCTATGTAAGAATTATATGTAGTTATAGCCTCTTTTCTATTCCTGATATTAATAAATTTGCTGCCGGACTCGGTGGCTCAGTCTGTAATCCCGCGCTTTGGGAGGCTGAGGTGAGTGGATTGCCTGAGCCCACGGGTTCGAGACCCGCCTGAGCAACTTGGCGAGACCTCATCTCTACAATAAATCAAAAAATTAGCTGGGCGTGGTAGTGCACGCCTGTAGTTCCGGCTACTTGGAAGGCTGAAGGGGAAGGATCGCCGGAGCCCGGCGGGTCAAGGCTGTGGTGGCCAGGAGCGGCCGCTGCACTCCAGTCTGGGCGACAGAGTGAGACTCCAACTAAAAAAAAAAAAAAAAAAAAAAAATTGCTTTTTGTCTTTTCTTGACGAACCTTTTCAGGCTGAACTTTTCAAAGAACTAACTTTTGGTTTTGTTGATTTTCTCATTGATTCATTTTTTTTTAAATTCCTATTTCATTGATGGACACTGTATTTTTTCTCCATATTCTGATTTCCATTGTGATTTCTTCTTTGACCTATGGGATATTTAGAAGTGTGTTGTTTAATACTTGGAAACCTTCTGATTATCTTTTTCTTTTGATTTCTAGCTTAATGCCACAGAAATTAAAAAAATATAATTTGGTTTGTTATCTATACTTTGATTTGATTATATCCTATCATCTGATCAATTTAATAAATGCTACAGGTACACACAAAAGTCATTTATTTTGTTGGTCTTATATTTTATATATTATGTTATTTGTATGTTGTTGTTCTATCAGTTACTGAAAGATGTGCACTAAGAGCTTTCACTATGATTGTGAATTCCTCTATTTTTATAGAATGATTAAATGATACTATTAGATGAGTACACATTTGGAGTTGTTCAAATAGTTATGACATCTTGTCAGTTTTATCCTATTGAAATATATCTTTTTAAATATGACCTTGTGTGTTAATGTCTATTTAATAGTTTCTAAAATTATAAAAACTATTTTGGGGGGTATCTGTATGATATATATCATTTAGCAATTAATATTTCCATATACTTATATTCAAGATGTATTGTTGATAGGCAGCCATTTTTTTACCTTATAATATTTATACCATGCAATCAGTATATTTAATGCAATCAGTAAAATATTAAGATTTATACCTACTATATTATTATTTGCTTTCTACATTTTCTACTGATACATGATCCATGATAATAACTATGAGAATAATATATGAATTATTCTAAATAATTCTTATAGTTATTTATTTTACATTTTACATTATGCATCCTTATCCAACATAAATTAATGCTTTTACCATTCCCAGAAAAATATCATGGCTTTGTAGCACTTTGACTTCATTTACTTACCTTGTTCTATTTGTTTCCATTTCATCATGTATCTTATTCCACATGTATTTAGACATGAAAGATATAAAATTTCATATATATATGAGGGAAGACCTAAAAAATCTCAGAATTTATTTATTAAAAATTGAATATTTATTCTTACATGTTTAAACATCAGTCACCTTCAAAGTTCTCTTCGTTTGATGCAATACATCTATTGAAATGCTTTTTCCATTGCTCAAAACAGTTTTTGAACTTCTCAATTTTGATGACCTTTTTAATGTTTCTGCCACCTCTTCCACATCAACAAAATGTTTCCCTTTGAGAACTTTTTTCACTTGGAATACAAAAAATAATAATAAAGTCGATTGGGAGAGATCAGGTGAATAGGGATGATGGAGAAAAGGAGGCATGCTTTTTGGGTCAAAAACTATTGAACAAGGTTAGTGTGAACAAGTGCACTCATACATCACACATCATGAAATGGGAAACATATTGAAAGAATCTAAAAAAAAAAGATTCACCGAAGTCAAATGCAGTCTCTCAAACACTAGCTGGTGCACTGACGCTGATTGGATCCTAGAACAATTACCTGTACTACAAGGGGCCTGTTTTATATATATATATTTGTTTTTGTGGGGAGGGTCCACCCTTGTATATATAGAAATATGCCTTTATTTGCTCTGTATTTCCTTTCGTGTTGGTCATCATTCTCTCTTACATCTTAGTGTTTTCTTGTATAATCACTTTTCTAATACCTCAAAAATTCACATTACATTTATTTAAAGGTAGTTCTGCTGACAATAAGACTCAGTTTTGTTTGTCTGGAAATGTCTTTATTTCACATCTATTTCAATTTATTTTGTTGAAATTTTTCTTTCGGTATATAGGTTTTGAGTGGCAGTTGTTTACCTTGTACTTTAATAACTAATTCAGTTGTTCTCTGGCTTCTATCATTTCTGTTGTGAAATTTCAGCTGTCTGTTTTATTGCTCTTTGAAGGGAAAGTTTCTCTTCTCTTGCTGTTTTTTAAATTTATTCATGACTTTTTATTTTTAGCACTTTTAGTATACATGGCTTTCTTTTAAATCACCTGCCTGGATTTAATGAAGTTTCTTGACTCCATAATTTGATGTATTTTATCCATTGAGAAAATTATGGCCATTATCACATTAAATATTATTTTTGCCTTGTTTTCTCTCCCCAATATTTGCAGACCATATGCTTATATGGGTTTAAGTTCACTCTGTGTGTGTGTGTGTGTGTGTGTGTGTGTGTGTGTGTGAACTTTCCATCTTGTGTTAAACCCATCTATTGGGTTCTTGTTTCCTATTCTTGCATTTTCTTTGAGTTCTAAAATTTCCATCTTTTTATACATTCTAGTTTTCCTGATGAAAGATAATCTACTTTCTATAATCCAAATGCCTGGACGATCTGTAATTCTATTTATACTGTTTATTTGACCTTTTGGTTCTTAATATGCTTAGTAATTTTCTTTTAGCGAAAATATTTTATGTGGGAGATTATAGAGGTTCTAAGTGATATTACCTTTTTTCCAGTAAGGATATACAATATTCTTTGTTGTGCAGCCTGTGTAGAGGACCATGATCTAACCTGGAAGTCAGCTGGATCCAAGTTGGGTTGGTGGTTTTTAAAAAATTTTGATCTAACTATTGTTTACTGTATTCCTGATTGTAGCTTTCTGGTTTTTTGTTTTGTTTTGTTTTGTTTTTTCCAACTAGGAGTTAGGGTTATTACTGGAGTGTATTCCTCTTGCTGCATCTTGAACTTCAATTTTTGTCACTTCCATTATGTGTGTCTGCCAAAAGCTTCCTTCTGTTTTTCAGCAGCATAAATGCTTTCAGAGGAAAAATACAGACTTTTGAGTTCACCTTTTTGATCCTCTCTTTCTTCAGAAATCTTGTATCATTATGCTCTACCTTGGTAGCATGAAATTGTTTTTTGTCTGCTTAGTATTATAAGATTGCCACAGTCCCTACTTGCTGCACTGCTTCATTGCTGAGGCTCTCTTACTGATTTCTCACCTTCTAGCATTTGTCTGGAATTGATACTCTAAGAGGGCAGTAAGGCTTTAAAATTTCATAATTTGGGAAGTGTCAGCTTCACCCTTGACAAGAACACAGGCCAATAACCAACAATAGTGTCTCATGAGAGAACCTTGTCTTCCAGTCCTGTTCTGCCACTCTGGTGTGTATTAAGATATCTGTTGTCCAAGTCTTGTGGATGCAGCTGGATGACCAGTAACCTAATCTAAAATCTCATTATTTGATATATATTAATTGTCTTAAATACTTGGTTGTAGAGGGTTATAAATGAACTTTGCAAGAAGTCAAACTATCATCTGGGAACTAACCCTAAAAGAATCTCTTTTACATTATTAGCATTATTCTTAATAGTATGTTGTGGGGGAAAAAAACTCTAGGATCTCCATTTTACAATTGTATGAATCAGTGGCTCTCACATTTTAATGTACATCAATATCATTTAAAAGTTTTTATGTTTATATATATTTTTTTTCATAAATGAGATGAAGTCGCACTATGTTGGGCTGGTCTCAAACTCCTGGACTCAAACAGTCCTTTAGCCTTAGCCCCTAAAAGTGCTGGGATTACAGGCATGAGCCACCACACTTGACCAATATCACTTAACAAGTTCTCAGGTAATCCAAATAATTTGTCTCTAGGACCAAACTTTCAGAATCATTTATTTAAGTGAAAAAAAAAATTGTATATATGATAAGTCATAAAATAAAAATGAGGAGAAAACATTTTCCATATTATTATGTGTTTAGCAGTAAATAGAATTTTGAAGTTAACTAGACCAAATTATTTATTTTGTAAGACAGGAAAATAAGGCTAAAAAAATGGATTTGCAATTGTTAAGGAAGAAGGTTATTAATGACAGAATTAAAGCTAAGATCCTGTTTCATTAATTGTTATATCAGTTTTCTTTCTACAGCATCCTGATGAGACAAACTCATTTTAGATGAATGCTATTAGTCACTCAACAGCTTTTTAAAACTGGAAATTGATAGTTAGAAAATTTGTATTGATCTTAAAATATAAATTTATTGGGCATAATAAGCCTAAGTTCTATGAAAAGCATGATGCCTTTAAAAAAAATAAGAATGATCATAATGAACAGAAAGGCTATCACAATATAAGTGGTGTTTAAAGCAACAATTAAATTAACTAGTTAAGCATAATTAATTATTTGATAAAAGAGAACATTTCTAGACTAATTATCTGTAGCAGTAGAAATATCGACATTAGATTTTTTTGTTATTTTTTTATTAACATCTGTTAAAGCATCTTTCATGGAAACATATTTGAAATTACTTTAAAGTCAATGAATACAGTAAATGCATATTTTAAGTCCCAGTGTTTCTCTTCTTTCTTTGCTTTTGTGTTGCTGCCTTCTTATTTTAGAAGGGGAAGAATGCAATGTTGCTATACGTCTACTTCTAAGATATCCCAACATCTAGTGTAGTCTGTTGAAGGTAGATATTGGTTTTGATTATTATCTTACTCCTTTAGGTAAGGTAACAAAATACTATAAACTGGGCATAACTTAAAAACAACAGTTTATTTCTCACATTTCTGTAGGCTGAGAAGGCCAAGATGAAGGCACAGGCAGATTCAGTGTCTGATTCATAGATGGTGCCTTCCAGCTGTGTAGACACACATGGAAGGGGCAATACAGTTCACTGGGACCTCTTTTACAAGGACAGTAATCCTATTCGTGGGGACTCCACTATCATAAACTAATCACCTCTCGAATTCTTTGCATCCTAATGCCATCACATTGATTATTACGTTTCAACGTATTAATTTTAAAAGAATACAAATCTTCAGATTATAGCAATTACAAATCCTCCCCTCTTTGAGCCTAAACCAAGTGTTGAGCCCACTGAGCATGGTGATAATTGGCAAAAGTGTCAGTTCTGCATTGCAACTTAGATATGTTTAAAATATTAATTTAGCTTTGATAAACCTTAAAATAAGTGATCCAAGAACTACTACGCAGCTATGAAAAAAGAGAAAAATCATGTCTTTTACAACAACATGTATGCAGCTGATGGTCATCTTCTAAGTGAATTAATACAGCAACAGAAAACTCAATACCACATGTTCTCACTTAAAAGTGGGAGAAAACACTTAGTACGCATAGGCATAAGGATAGGAACAAAAGACATTGAGGACTCCTAAAAAAGGGAAGGAGGAAGGGTTACAAGGTTTGAAAAACTATCCATCAGATACCATGCTAACCATTTGGAGGACGAGCTCAATACATCCCCAAACCTCACCATTAGGCAATACTTGTAACAAAACTGTGCATGGACCCCTGGAATCTAAAATAAATAAATAAATAAATAAATAAATAAAAACAATTTTTTGAGGTAGATATGACCATATAGGTTTTTTAATCACTGTTATCACTTAATTGGTAAAATCATGTTGTCTTGAAATGTTAAGTGACTTTATCAAGAATGTACAACTAGTTGTCGCAGACCCAGGGTTACGTGCCTTACTTGTCATCACTTATCAGTTTCTTTTCATCTTATTACTGCAACGTACAACTATTTTAATTTATAACCTCTGCTACCTTTCTCTCTTTTACAAAGTTAAATTTTAATATATCATAACTTCTGGTACATGATCTTTCACTTTTAATCAGGATATTATTCTGTGTTTAAGTATACACAGGTATATTAAGTGAAATTACTTGCAGACTGCAAAATGGCACATTTAGTAGTAATTTCTTTTGGGAACAGTGGTTACCACTAAAGGTTTCTACTTTAATTATTTGTCTTTTATACATAAGATTATGGAAACATCTCAAATACTAGGATGATTCCAGACTTGGCATTCCATTTTAATCTTAAATTTTCTGTATATTGGGTTTTATACATATTAACCAGAAAATCTATATTGCAAAAACGTTCCTAGTCATCAATATTTTGTCCTCCTGTTATCATGAATGGTGGAAATAGTCCATAAAATTCTATGTGTATGTATTCATGTAAGATATTATATGTTGCCTCCCTACTTAGTAACAGAGAAATTCTCACTTTGGGTTTAACAAATATTCTCACCATAGTTTATATATATACATATATATATATATGTTTATATATATATATCTGTTATTATAGAAAGTTTGATGATAAACTCTAAATATAACCTTTCTTGTCATAGGGAAATTGCCTCTAAGGAAACAGATATTATAGATATAAAATAATATTAACAGGCCAAATATCAAATGAATCAGAGAATCAGCCAGATTCATAACCTGGGAATGAATTAGAATGAAGCAAAATCCCTTTGGAAAAATTGGTCATGGACCATTCTTGGAATATAAGCTTCGTGAGCATAGTAGTATTTTGTCCAACTTTTTACTAGGTTTTCAGTACCTAGAAGAGAGTCTGGCATATACTAGGTGCCCAATAAACAGTGATTAACAATTATTGATAGGGTGAATGAATAAAATAATATGATAGAAAAAAGACATTTAAAAAGTCAAGGATCATATTTCATCTCTTAGTGGAAAATGATTTCTAGATAATGTTTTCCTTTTCTGTGAAATTCATTTCTCTATTTATTACTATACCTTATATATATTAATTTTGTTTTCAAAACAAAAGACAAGTCAATTTTAATAGGAACTAAGCATCTTGCAGTTAATATTTTTCCTGAAATATATATGCAACTGGGTGGATATATCTTTCCACTTCAATCTAGTGCAATGTATTACAATCTACCCATGATTAACACTTTTTAAAAGAAAACTTCAGTAAGTTTTCCTTTAAAATTGTAAGGTCACAATTTGTGTCACAATTCAAAATAAGCGCGTGTTTATTAATGGTGTATATACATGGATGGCCTATTTAAAAGGTAAAATCTCACTGACTGCTAAAAAATAAGGACAGGAAATGTATAGGGCCTTTTTTTAATGGTGAACTATTTACATACAAGCTAGACTAAGGCAGACTTTCAGATGAGATAGTGACATGAACACACGCATTTAACATTTCTCATTGTAATGGCTGAAATAATGTAAAAAAAAGAAAGAAAGAAATCAGCATAAGCAGTGTAAACTAAGGAAGAATGTCATTCAAGTACTAGAAAGTTTAAGAAATTTCTGCTAGATACCGTAAAGATGAGATTAGTTGATGGAAGTCTGATCTAATTTGATAACCCACAGGCAGCAATATGCTTAATGAGAAATGAAAAGCATTAACATTATTACTTTAGTGTCATGCATTTTCTGTGAACTTTACATGCATTTACTTATTTAGTCCTCCTAGTCTTATGAAGCAGATATTCTTATTAAAAAAAACCCAGAATCTAAGGTACTTACCCAGGAACCCACTAATTGTTACTAATTTTCAAAGCTAGGATTCAACATCAAGCAATAAGGTCCTAAGCCAACATTCTTAGCTACCCCATTGTCTTGCCTTATAAATTAATAGTTACATTATAATACATCTATGCATCTTGACTCTACATGGAAATAGAAAATATAATTTAGAGAAATATTTATTGTCAGATGGAAATATCCACAACTCATAACTGAATTGGGAAAAAAGTCTAAATTAATATAAATGAATCTACTCACATATAATATGTTTGATTAAGCATGTTAACAATTATATTTATCATTAAGGAAACTTTTGGGTGGTTTCTTTCTTCTTTATATGTGAATAAAGCTCACTATTGCTTTCATATATGAAAATTTGACTGCATATATATTTAGCTACATGCTTTATGCTTTCAGAAAAGAAAATCAGCGTATGAAAGAACTACTAGTAAACATGACTTCAAGGAAACATATGGAGCAAAATAGAACTGTTACAGATGCGAAAGCAAGCTTAAAGGTAAAATTCAAAAAAATGTGAAAATGTTAGTGTAATACATTTTCTACAATTTCAGATTTTAAAATGTAGTCTAGATAGTGGGAAAGAGGTGAAATTCAAGAGCAGGTAAATTGGTTCTGGAAGAGAGTGCCACTTTTTCCCTAGATATCACCACTGGATTAATATATGTTAAATATAATCATTATAAGTGTACAGATAATTATTAGTATAATTACAAACTAGATGCCTAACACTGAAATTAAATCATCTCAATAGTAAGTCTACAAAATAAAACAATTAAAAAGATAAACGTATTATTTAAAATAAGGATGACTAAATGGCAAAAAATGTCTAATAATGAAACAATAAAGTAAGACTTGCTAATGATAAACTAGGTGATTAAAGGACATGGATTTCAATGCAGAGTCTGAAGCCACTTTTTAATCCTTGGGAATTGGCTTCCATTGTTTTGTTTATATGTAATACAATGTCCACTGTATTTTCAAAAAATTTTTGTAGAAATAATGTGAGGCCTAAAATGATGATATCTTGCTTAAATAAGGAATTGGGTTATTCCTAAAAATGAGTGCTAGGCGACCTAGAAGCTGATCAGCTCTCTCGATCCTGTTGAAAGTCTAAGGCAACAAGATTGGTGTCTGTGTCTAACAAAAAGGTGAGGGAAGGAAAAAACAGTGGTCAAACACTGCAATATGGGACTACACCAGGGCTATAAGTAAAATATCAGAGCACCACAGCTCATTTTAACCCAAGGTACTGCTGTACTTGGGCTTCTGAGAGAAAAAAATCAAAAAATCTCTGGAGAAACATCATCATTCTGGGCCTCACATTATTCCTAAAAAATAATTTTGAAAATACAACGGACAATGTATTACATATAGGCAAAACAATGCAAGCCGCTTTTAGCTATGGCCCAATGAAGAAGGGCAAAGTCTTCCTCCAAAAAAAATTAATATGAAGCTGGTCAAACTGACAAAAACAACCATTTAATGTCTATGGAGTTTACCAAAGGCACACTACGTTCTGAGAAGTACTTATACTTGAAAAACTGCTGAACTTTAGGTAAGAACTGTTGAGTCTGTGGCATTTTGGCTTAAGGCTGCTCCCATCTCTCCTTTATCCCTACTCATATGGTTTTATTGATGAGGAAGTTCTTTCAGAATAGAGAAGTCCATAGAAGTTCTCTTGTTTGGAAGGATACTTACTTGATTGAAATGGTACATTACACGCATGCTCGGTGGCAGCATTGATAAAGTGAAAACTTTGAGACTGAAGAGCGCCAACAGTTCTAGAAGTTTAAATTTGCATGGTTGGAATAAGTATATGCCTGTTTCAGCCTGTGCATACGTGCAACAACAACAACAACAAAACATGGAGAAAACCTAAATTAAACTCACATTTATAGTCAATTGTGTATGTGCATGTGAACAGAAGATGCAAAAGAGCCTAATGGAAAGTAAAAAGCTGAAAGAAATAAAAATGGCCTGAACTTTCAATGTGTTTTCCTACCTTCAAGCAGGTCTATTAGATGTGTTACTGGTTTGAGATGGTTGAGTAGAAATCTCTATCTACTAAGCACTAATTTAAAAACACATAGGGGTGACACCTATAAAGACAGACTTAGAAATATAAACAAGAATATTTATTTTTTTAAAATCTGGGCAGAGATATCAGAAGTAATCAATGCAAGGGAGACTGATTTTATAAATGTAGTTTGGCAACTTATTAAACATGAAACAAACAAACACAAAATAACTAAAACAATTATCATGGGTAAAACAGAGCCATAGCTGTTACACTATATTATCTAAAATATTTGGTTTTCAAAGAAACAGAGAAGTACAACCTATACTCTAGGGGAAAAATTGTTAATGAAATCAGTTTCTGAGTGTCCTCATATTTGGGGTTTAATAGGTAACTGACAAAACTTTCAAACAGCTGTGATATATATACATATATGTATATATTCAAATATATAAAACTATGATCGACTCCAAATCCATCCAATTTGCCACAAAGTCCATATATTTGTCCTTCTTTTTGACTGCATAATATTCCATTGTGCATATGTGTCACATTTTTTTTATCCAGTCCAGCTTCGATGGGCAGCATGGTTGGTTCCATGTTTTTGCTATTGTGAATAGAACTGCAACAA
>CAUYQG010086966.1:0-33084 GCA_963574415.1 Tarsius wallacei
GAGAAAATGTACTGTGATGGTAAAACTTGACCCTAATATACCTTGACTAGATAATCTCTTCTATGATAAATAAAGAGACAGCAGAAGGGGACAGAGGAATTATTTGATAAAATACCATACCTATTGTTAGCAGTTCTTAGATCTCAAATGCTATAGTCTGCATTTCTATTCTGTTCTCTCTTTCTTCCTTCCTTTCCTCCCTCCCTCCCTCCTTTTCTTCCTTTTTTTCTTGTCTTACTCTGTCATCCAGGCTGGAGTGCTGTGGCACACTCATGGCCATCCTAGCATCAACCTGCAGGGCTCAGGTGATCCTTCCGCCTCAGCCTCCCAAGTAGCTGGAACTATGGGCACGTGCTACCACACCCGGCTAATTTTTTAATTTATTGTAGAGACAAGGTCTTACCAAGTTGCCCGGGCTGGTCTCGAACCCGCAGGCTCAGGCAGTCCACTTGCCTTGGCCTCCCAATGTGCTGGAATTACAGACTGAGCCACTGGGCCCAGCCTTTCTATTCACATACCCAAGTGGGTCCAGATTAATTAAAAATTGCCTAGGATATGCTCTGTTGAAAACGCGTGTTAGGTGGTCCTGGTTTGAACTATATCTTGTCACTCATTAATAATTTGCAAGATTTTGTCAAAATCAGTCAGCCCTCTTTAAATCAGTTAAGTCTTTAAAAGTTTTTATGGAAAGGAAAAATAGTACTCAACAGTTAAGTTGATATAAAGACCTTTCTTTGACCAAATTATAATTAATACCAGCCAACTACTTTTTATTTTTATAGTTATATATTAAGGAAATGTTTCAAGGTTTTAGTTTTGGATTATAGGATTACTTGGATAAGCCAAAATA
The DNA here is from genome assembly GCA_963574415.1 of Tarsius wallacei. Classification (NCBI taxonomy): domain Eukaryota; kingdom Metazoa; phylum Chordata; class Mammalia; order Primates; family Tarsiidae; genus Tarsius; species Tarsius wallacei. The sequence continues at coordinate 851 of CAUYQG010086966.1, forward strand.
ATATTTCCTAAGGTAATGTCTCTTATTCCAACAAATACTAACTCTAAAGAGTGCTTTCTGTGTTTTTTAGTCGGCCATATACTAACAAGGTCATCACTTTATGGTATCGTCCACCTGAACTGCTACTGGGAGAAGAACGATACACACCAGCTATTGATGTATGGAGCTGTGGGTAAGATAAGCTTATTTACTGGTTTATTTTACATGAAACTTGGTGGTGAACTAAAATCAGATCATTTGGTAATGGTGGATATTTTTTCCATTAGATGTATTCTTGGTGAACTCTTCACTAAAAAACCTATATTTCAAGCGAATCAGGAACTTGCACAACTAGAATTAATAAGGTAAGCTGTTGACTATAATATTTGTGGAGGTGGGGAAGGTGTCTTACTCCATAGGATATTTAAAATCTTCCAAGCTTGTCTTTTCAGGAGGAGAACAGCATGGTTCTCTTGAAGGCTAATGACTGCTAAATGGAGGAGAAACTAGAATGTAGGCACTTTGATACTTGTTCCAGTAAAATTAAAGATCAAAGTCCCTGGATCTTTGTGTGTGTGTGTGATTAAATCAGAGGACTTGAGGCCCCAAAGATAAGACTGGGAAGGAAGAATAAATATGAAGTAGGAGAGAACAAATGGTAGATACTTTTTAAAAAATATGGCAGAGAGGAAGAATTAAAGTTTTGGGGTATTGTAAAAAAAAGTTACTCTATTTTAAATATACATGTATGTTCATATGTATCTAGATATGTATGTATACACACTAAAAGGTATGCATCTATCCACTACCATAGGTCTTCATTATTTGGAGCCTATCATAGAACCTAGCTCATAAGCAGTTACTCATATATGTTAATCACCTTTCTCTTCATCTTAAATTTTAAATGAAATATTTAAAAGAGCTTTGGTTTCATATATAAATAATATGTTTGGTTTCATATATAAATCAACTTAAAGATTTCTATGGAAGTTTCAAAATATAGATGAAGTCTTTTGGGAAAGATGTTGGTAGGAGGCACAGATTTACAGAATTTTACTTTTCCAACTGAACTAAATGAACAAAAATTATCAATAAATAGTAACCAAAGAAGGATCCCAACTTCATCTTCTAAATTGTGAAAAGTTTCACCTATAAATAGACAACTTTAATCAAACTAAAAGAAGATCCTGAGAAATGACAAGTATTCCCTTTTTGGGGGAGATAATTACAGTTAAGGTGTGACCAAAATACAGCAAAAACAAACCTCAAAAAACTTTATTGCACTTTTTGGGGGTTGGGTCAGGTTTTTTGCTATAGGGTATAGCTGGGAAAGATGAGTGCCCCAGTTAGATCCTACCTCTTCTCTGGGGATAACTTGGTATCATCAGAAATACCCAAGCCAGAAACTAGCACTGCTTCAACTCCAGAGCAGCCAGTTGCTTCATCTTAAAAGCAAAGAACCAGTTGTGTCCAGAATTGGTTTAGGGGGGGTCTAAGCACAAAACTTTTAACAAAATTGCAGAGAGAGAGAGAGAGAAGAAAGGAGTTCACCAGAAACTTAGGGAGCTTTTATCTCACCTTTTTTATTGTGTTACAGGTAAAGAGGATTAAAAGGAACTGATACTCCTAGACCTTTCAATGCTAATTGGACATTTATATAAAAGTTAGTTACATATTAGTAAAAAATTGGAGAGGAAATGTCAAAACATTAAAATACTATAGGCTATATTCACTAAATAAAACTAGAAATTAATATAAAAATGGAAGCAACAGTCAACTGCCTAAAAGTGTTAGATATGTTAAAAGTAATTCTTAGAGGAATCACACTTTAGAACATCTACTTTTAAAAAGAGTGGCAAATTAGGTATAAAAACCCATGGGCTAAATCTGTGCTTGGGAGAAAATCACAACCTTAAATATATTACTAAATAAGAAAAGGAAAACAATTAAGCATTCAACTAACAAGCTAAAAAAAACAAACCCCAAAACAACAACAAAAAACAGAAAATAAACCCAGGGAATAAAAAGCTGATAATAAATTATAATACAAAAAAGGGTAGAATTTATGAATAAATATATAATCTGGTCTTGGGTTTATTTACACACAAGTCCAATGTAAATTAATTAACTTAATATGAAAAGACCATAAAGAAATTAAATGAAATGAAGATTATAAGATATAAACTGACCTCAGATATAAAGAAAGTCAAAATAATTATAACTACTTAATTCACCAAAATTTACCCTAAAACACCTTAGAAAACCCAAATGAAGGACGTAATGCTGTTAAAGCATTCCTCGAAAGAAACAGGCCCCAACATTTTCATAGGCAAATTCTTTCAGAAACCAACAATTGTAATGTTCTTTAAACTATTCCAAAACATGAGGAAAATGCATAGAAGCTTTCTCATACAACCTTCTCATGAACAGTCTTATTAGATTAATTGATGCTCTCCATTTCCTATGAAAATAAATACTAACTTGATAACATGGCAACTGGATGTTTGTAGGTAGTAGGCTACCAACTTCTAGTAAGACTGTGTATTTACCTCACCAGCTGAAGAGTATGCTGAACAAGAGATGGTTGTTAGTTTTCAGTTTTTATGCTGACTTTTTACTTTTGGAATTATGTAACTTAATATAGACAAAGGCAGTGCTTTGCAAAAATTTTAAAGCATTGTTGTCTAATTGGGGTAAGCAAGTAATTATATATGTTAGAAAGAAAAGTCATAAAAATCTGGAAGGATTCAGCATTCAGATTTCTAAATTTATTTAAAGAAACCAAAACCAAAAAGTTCTTGATGTATTATGGGTATGGTTTGTACAAGAATGCTAATGAAGAATTCCATTCATTGAATCCTCTTCAAAGAGAAACCCTTAGGATGGTGGCTCATCCCTGTAATCTCAGCACTTTGGGAGGCAGAGGTGAGAGGATTGCCTGAGCCTAGGGGTTTAGCCTAGGCAGCATGGAGAGATCTCGTCTTTAAATTTTAAAAAGTAGCTGAGTCGACAGAGGGAGAGAGAGAGAGAGAGAGAGGGAAAGAGGGAGGGAGGAGAGAGGGAGGAATAAATATACATTTATAAATTTTCCATGAACATAAAATGTTTATCTTATCTGTGTGTCTTAATGATTCCTTTTTTTTTTTCTTTGCACTGTAACTTGGGCTCTATGATTCTTTCTAGCTCATGTTTTCATTTAACCAACCAGCTGTTGGTCCTGATTGTATTGAGTACTATTGTATTGAGTATCTATTAATGATAATTAACATCTATTTAGTTTATGCACAATGCCACTGTTATTCTATGAGATATTCACTTGCAGAATTTCAGTTAAACTTCATGGCAACCCTATGTCATCTTTTTATAGTTAAGAAAATTGAATTACAGAGGTGAAAAATTGTCTAGGGTCATATAAGTAGTGGTACTTAGTGGTAAAACTGAGATTTAAATCTAGACGGTGTTACCATAGAATCTAAACTTTTAGCCATTACTCTATACTATACAGGAAGTAAAACTTCCTTGAGCCTTTTACAAAGTCATTATGACAGAAATACCAATACTTGAGACAGTATGAAAAATTTTACAAGATATTAATACAAAAATTCTAAGAGAGTAGAATTAGTAAATAGTATCCAGCTTTTCATTAAACAGTTAACTTGCAGAAAATGATGATAGTAGGTAACATCGTATTATAGGTTAAGGAAGATATCTCCCATAAAGTGACATTTGAACAGAGATCTGAGTGAAGTGAAGAAACAGCAAAGTAATAAAGACTTGAGACATAAGTACACTTGGTTTATTTTATGAATATGTTGTCAATGAACCATATGGGGAGGAAAAGCTCAGTTCATCTATTAATAGCATACTGTAGTTATTGAAAAAGACATAGTTGATCCAGAGATATTGACATGACATGGAAAAGCAACATGAAAAGAGCAGTTTTACAAAAGGCTATATTTAGCTTTATCCCACATAGGTAAAACAGATACATCAAAACTCAAATTCTTAATCTGAACATGGACTTTTGAGAAGGCTAGAGAGGGTAAAATTTTGGTTTCCAGTTCATTTATTTCAGCATGCTATTGTTACAAGACATTTATGATTTTATATTATAAAAAAGTGGTTCAATTTTGATCCTATAAGCACTTATTTTTTTAAAAGCATAAAATAAGAGGAAATTTCTAATAAAAGAAACAAGCATGAGTATAATAAGACGAGAGTAAATTGAAAGGGATGTGGGCTTTGGAATCTATAGACCTGGGTTCTAATGCCACCTCAGCTACTTCCTGCACTTGTGACTTAGGGTAAGTTCCATAATGCTCTAAGTTTGTTTTTTCACAAGGGAAACAAGACTAATAACATGCTTGAGGTTGTAAGAATTAAGTAAATGTAAGTTTCCTAGTACATGCTTCTCTCCCTCACCTTATTTGTGGTATTGCTAGGTTCAGGAATGATGAGATCTAGAGTCAGTATTGTACAAGTACATGTAAAACTGATCAAGAGTGGGAATATGAATAAGAATCTTTTTGTTTGTTTTTAAAGCTATTTTTAAAAATTTCCGTCCTTCCTCCCTCCCTCCCTCCTTCCCTTCCTCCTTTCCTTCCCTTCCTTCCTTCTCTTCTTCCCTCCCGCCCTTCCTCTGACAGGGTCTTGTTCTGTCACCCAGGCTGGAATGCAGCCTCCAACTCTTGTGCTCAAGTGATCCTCTCACCCAACTAATTTTTATATTTTCTGTAGAGACACGGTCTTGCTATGTTGCCCAGGCTAGTCTTAACTTCCGGCCTCAAGCAATCCACCCGCCTTAGCCTCCCAAAGTTCTGGGATTAAAGGCGTGAGCCACCATGCCTGGCCTAGCATCTGTCTTAAAGAGCTTTATACTACAGCGATCGAGTTATTTTATTTATAATTTGCTTTGTTCTAGAAAGTATTTTAGGCGTATTACAAGAATTTATAATAGAAGTAGTATGGGTTAAAAAGTAATGAAAGAAGAGAATGGAAAATACAGTTGGGCACAAAAATGGGATGAATGAAGGCAAAAATTATCTCTGTATGGAAGGTTACACTTTCTATTCCAAATCTCCTAGTAGTCAGCTAAAGAGCCTTCATATCACACAATGTACATTGCTTATGAAATAAAAAAGGCTTATAATCAGATAAGAAATTGAATGTAGATTATAATGAAAAGAATCCTGCTTTTCTCTGTCCAACCTCCCCCCTTTCCCCTGCCCCACCCAATATACATCTAGGCCTGAGGCCTAGATGGTCACACATGTGAAATGTTTAAAGGAAGAGACTTCAGTTGTTCCAGAATATAGAAAAAGAAGGAAAGTTTGCATATTAAAAAAAACAAAGCAAGCATACCTTTATAAACCAGTAGTATAAAAAATTCAGATTTGTGCTTCTTAATGTTTTCGGTCTTAGAGCTTCTTTACACTCAAATTACTGGAGATCCCAATAGCTTTTGTTTGCGTTGGTTGTATTGATATTTACCATATTTGAAGTTAATTTATTATAAAACCATACACTATTTTTAAATTTTAAAAATCTATATTTTCTAAAATAAATGAAAGTTGTTGACATGAGTGGCATTTGTTTTACATTTTTACAGATCTTTTAATCTGGTTTAGAGGAAGTGTCACTTGGATCCTATATCTGGTGTGCTGTTTTTCAGTAGTCTTTTAGATAATTGTGCATACTCTTTTTAGAAACTGTACAGAAATTAGATAGTTGGTAGTTTTTCTATAGATTAGTTGTAATGTGCAATCTGAAATCATATGCAGGACTACTTTGTACTGTGCTATATTGAAATCCATTGTTCTGGCTTGCACTTTGAATGGATCTTTTATCTGTGATGATTTTATGACATTATGCATTGGTCATTTGAAAAATACTGGTTCACTTAACAGATTTTCCAAATGTAACATTTTATTATTTAATGGTTATCACCACTATCTCATCACAGAAGCCTTTAACTATTGTGAAGCTGTCAGACTCATGGTGGTGGATATGTTTTCTAGTATTCTAATTTTCTCTAGAAAGTTCAAATTGCCAGTAAATACTGTTAGTTGTTTTCCTTGAAGTCACAAGCTGACTTTGTTCCTATTTGAGAAAATGTCTGGAGATACCCAAGTTTGAATAATTGTAGTTTGTTCGTTATTCTTGGAGGTAAAAATAGTGCTGCATGAAAAAAGCAGCTACCTTAACTTGCAGCTGAAAAAAATTACACAAGGACTTCCTAAAGATAACTGTCCTGTTTTGTTGGAGTATTTCCCATTTCATCACAGAGAATATTAAAAAGATATGTAATCAAATGTCAGGATTTAATGACAATAATTTTTATACAGCAAAATTCATTTGTGAATAATCATTCCAATATGGTATTAAATATTATAGTACATATATAATGTTAAATAGAAATACTATTATATCAATACTAACGTGAATATAAACATGAATATTTATATTAATAATAAAGGTAAATAATGATGCATGTCTAAAAAATAGTTTTCACTGCTTCAACAAGTACATTCTTAAGCTAAACTGCATGGTGTTGAAGAGTATTCATATGGTTTTGTGCCAGTGTGCTGGTAGTTTTACCCACCACTGGCTTTGTACTATTAGTGCAAGTCAACACATTGAAAAACACGAATAGTGTCTTAGTAATTCTGACCCTTGAAGGATCTAGGGGACACTCAAGAGTCTCTGGACTCCACTTTTGAGAACTGCTGCTATATACCAATCTCACATGTGGATACTAATATAAAACATCTGAATTAACAAGTAGAAAATAGAGCATTACACTGAAATAATAGTACTTTCATTAGGCACAGATGATATTCCTTCTTTGAATATAAGAATGAATATGTATTAGGAAATCTCTTACTATAATTTATGACACTAGTAGCCCAGGGGAGAAAATGCAGATGATGATTATTATAGAGCTTTCAAAACATAAAATTGATAGAACTAAAGCACCCTTCTAAAACTTAAAATCCACAAAAGTTTAAACAGTAGAAAAGAATAAACAAATGCTTCCTTAACAGGAAGTGTGTGAATTTGTTTGTATATCTGTGAATATATTTATGTTATATGTTTCTCAAACAAAAGTCATCACCCTTGCCAGGGCTAAACAATGAAAGTACTCCCATTAAAATCAGAAACCAGAGCCAAGCACACTGGCTCATGCCTGTAATTCCAGCTTTGGGAGGTGGAGGTGACAGGATTGCCTGAGCCCAGGGGTTTGAGACCAGCCTGGGCAACTTAACAAGACCTCCTCTCTACAATAAAAAAAAAAAAAAAAAAAAAAATTAGCCAGGCGTGGTGGCACATGCCTGTAGTTCTGGAGACTTGGAAGGCTGAGGTAGAAGGATCACCCAAGCCCAGCATGTCCAGGCTGTGGTGACCATAATCATGTCACTGTACTTCAGCCGAGGTAACAGAGTGAGATACTGACTCAGAAAATTAAAAATAAAAACCAGAAACAACACAATGTTACCCAATATTTTGTACTGTCATTATCATTTTAACATTGTTTGGGACTTGCCACATAATGTTAAAAAAGATGAATTCTAATTGTGAGTGATAAGATTCTAAACCTGGAAAGCAACTGCTAAAAATGTTGAGAACCATAAGAGCTCAGATGGCTACCCCAAAGTTTTGTATTTCAATTTTCAGACCTTTCCTATAACAAAGCTTTCCTAATTAATTGCTTAGAAAATGTAGTGGATTAAAACATTCAAAAAAACAAAAAGTAAAACCCATAAAAGGAACACAACTAATTGAAACATTTATATGAAATGGAGGGAAATAGAATATTCCTAGGATAGCAGTATTAAGCATTGTAAAGATAGCAGTCATTTCTAAATTTTTAATCTCTAAATTCAGAGTGATGGTTTAATCCCAGCAAGATTCTCTTACTTTTGGAGTGTTGCACACACATGATTATGATTCATGTGTAACAATATTCTGAGACGAGTAAGTATAGAGAAGGAATGACTAGAGCAAGATTTGCCACATCAGCCTTTCAAAGATTATAAAGCACCATATGGTATTGATACCAGAATAGATCGATCAGGTTACAATAGATTCCAAAAATAGACCTCAGATATTTGAGGATTAAGTATATGCTTTAGCATATGATGCATTTCAAAAGTAGTGGTACTAGGGTAGCTGGCTGGCCAAGAGGCACAGATTTTGGTAATATGCAGTTGTTATGGATTGCTGTCATGTCTGCCTCCCTAGTTTCTAGTAACTTTCCCTGTCTCAGTATGTCTGTTCCCTCCTGTATGCCGTCTTCAGTTAGATAACTGCAGTGCTTGGGTATCTTCCAACATTGCATATAATAAAATAATTGAAGGATAATGAAACTGGTATTTATTATAAGACTATTAATGGGCCAGATGCTAGTTCCTTTCATTTCATAGCTTCAAAGTAAAATTAATTCCATTTTACAAAAGAAGAGCAGATTAATACACAATTTGACCAATATCACATAGACAGGATTTAAATCTAAAGTTTGTTTCCAAGTCTGTCTTCATTATAGTTAGGCAGAGTGCCTCTTAAAAGAGGCCCCAATCTACACTTACAGCTATAATTCCCTGAGTTCTAAATTTCACTTACACCAACTTACTTAGTCTTCCTCCCACATGTTTGTACTTTGCTTCTTCCATACCTTTGCCTATGTTCATTTCTCGACTAGTAACAGATTTTTTTCATTCCCTTTCCCCAATGTCTATGGTTTACTTATCCTTGGAATTATAAGCAAAATTTTTCACCCCCCTCTCCCTAATTTGAGTAAGTTTTCTTGTATTTCTACAAATTGAAAGAATCTTTGACTTCCTGTATTCCAATATACAGTACTGTAATGTACATCAGTCTATCTGGGATTGGTTATTTATATTTATGTGGTTACTTGGAGAAGTACACAAAAACAAGAAACAGTAATTAACTTAGTAAAAGAAACAGTCATGTAACCAACTAAAATACACAGCAGGATAAAATAAGTGTCAAATAAAGAACAAGTAACATACAAAGAATAGCATCTGGGAATAGAGAGGACCTTGTTGATTAGATTTCTTTTTATCTCAATCCTGAGAAGTGAAAAGAATCCAGCTAGATAGAATTTAGAGAGAAGGAATATGAGCACAGACATGAAGGAATAGTCTGTGGGGAGAAATGTATTGGGGGATGAGACTGGGAAAGCAGATTGGGACCAGATCCACAGAGATCCCATGCCACAGGAGTTTGGGCCTTCTTTCTTAAGGGAGTAAGTTTGAGGAGGTTGTGAAAACTGGGTTTTAAGGCGAAAGAAACTGGGAGTGTACAGAGAATAAGATCTTAATATCTTAAAAGCTTGGTTCTACAAAAATGCTAAACTATATTATAGAGACCAAAAAAGTACATATCAGTGACATTTAAAAATCATGAAAGGTTGTCTCATAAATGTACCTGTTTCTGAGGTAACATTCTGAAGCTCAGCTAAAGAATGTCTGGCAACTTTAGCTATCACTTACTTACATACATTTGTATATGTATTTATGTTTGTATAGAATTTTTTTACTTTTAGTTAGCTGATAATTTTATAGGTGATATATATTTATTGTTGAGATTTGGTATACTCAAGCATATTTAACCAATTTTTCATCTACATATTACTCAGTTTTTAAATGTTTACCAGCTAGAGTTGCCTATTTCTTTATAGCATTTCTTCTACAAATTAGCATAACAAGGATTTACTAATTAATACCAAAATAATGACAGATTCAAGATATAGATAACAAAGAGTAAAGCATTTAAAATTTCTTAATGCCTTGACACATCAGTGGCACTACTTAAGTTGAAGAACTTTAATATTTCAAGGTGTTATGTTTAGGGTCCTCCTTTTGATTGCATTCAGCAGCAGTCCTTACACTACAGTTACTTTCCTAAAGTGGAATAGAAAATCTGTTTCTGCTATTATTGTAGACTATGTTATATTCATGGGAAAACGTAGTGACAGATACCCAAAAAAAGAGAGATATATACCAAACTAGTTCCTCAATCTGTTGACATATATTTTTATGTTGGTTTTAAGGCATAGGCCACATATTTTGAATGTCACCTGTTTTTGTTTCTGTTTTTTTTTATTTTTAATTTTAAATATGTGGAATATGATACAAATGTTCATTATGCAGGTACCCTTGTGTCACCTTGTTTTAAGACTTTATTTTGCAAATATGAAGGTCCTCTCTAGGAATTGGAATGCTTGAATTGTTAGAAGCATCCACTGAAAATAAATTGATTTCTTAAAACAAATAAATTGGGATGACTGAGATATTTAATGAAACTTCTTATACATCAAGGCTTCAACTTTTATGTACTTAAAAATGAGTTGATGTTTTGTATAACAGTTGTATGTATTATTCCTTCTATGTAGTTTATAGTGATGTACTTCTTTTTGTGTGTTGCTTAGCCGTATATGTGGGAGTCCGTGTCCTGCAGTGTGGCCTGATGTAATCAAACTACCATATTTCAACACCATGAAACCAAAGAAGCAATATCGTCGAAAGTTAAGAGAAGAATTTGTTTTGTAAGAAGTGGATGCTTAAACATTCATATTGCATTGAATTTTTAAGTTATTTCTTATGAATTATAAATTCTCCTCTATCCTCTAGTGACCCGAGGTAGACCTGTCACTTTTCTTCTAGGTCATTTAATTTTGAGTTTCCCTTTTCTATATGCAAATTATTTTCTATCATTATGGAATCCGCGATTTGGGATTGTGTGCTTGGTTTGGTGCTTACATGAAAGAACTTTGATAATACTATTTAAATTTTATGGAACAGCTTTCACATTATTAATACTTGAGCTCAGGCTTTTATTTTGCTTTAGGAAGCTATTCTGTTCTTAAATTATGATATATGGAGTAATGAAATACACTGTTGCTTGCCAAATAGTTACAAAATTATTTTAAAATAATGAATTATTTCTTCAAAGGAAAAACTGGGATTTGTTGGAATAAAGTATTGTACACATATTATAAAGCTTTAGTATTTAAAATTTTAGTTTTAAATTTTCTTAGTTTAATTTTAGTTTTTAAATTTAATTAAAAATACTTTATTTTATGCTCCTAAAGAAAGACTAAGCTTATGTCTAAAAACCATACATGACTTTTGTTATCCTTTCATGCTAGTATTCCTGCAGCTGCGCTAGACTTATTTGATTACATGCTCGCCTTGGATCCTAGTAAGCGCTGCACTGCTGAACAGGCTCTTCAGTGTGAGTTCCTACGAGATGTGGAGCCCTCAAAAATGCCTCCACCAGAGTAAGTGACTTGATTATATTAGCTTCCACATACACAGAATCTGGACAGTTTTAACAATATCTAGATATAATAATTAGAAAACATTTCATACCTAGTTAAGTCAACAGAAATAGAATAAATCAAAACAAGATATAAAACAGCAGTAGTATAAATAATTTGCACACCTTGAGAATGCAGGTGCCTGCTTAATGTTTCGCTACCTATAGAACTGACAAAAGCACCCTTCTAGCAAATTTTAGGGTTAATCTCAAGATTTAATCATATATTTCAACTCTAAGAAAATGTTACTGCTGCTGCTATTATTCTAATATTACTTCTACCAAATACTTATACTACTACTAGTACTGCTATAGCTGAAATTTTAAGTGCTATATGCTAACCATTTCTCATGTGTTACATTGATCTTTATAATCCTATAAGGTAGGTATTACTATTATTAACACCATTTTACAGAGGAGGAAGAAGGCTTAGAGAGGTTAAGAAACTTGCCCAAGAATACAAATCTTGTAAAGTATGCAGCCGTCTCTCAAATTCAGGTTAGTCCAATAAGAAAGGGAAATTCTTAAAATACTCATGAGGCATACATACTACATTATAGAAATTCCTTATTGAATGAAAGAATATTAGTATTAGAAGCCTGTATGGAGTGCATTGTTGTCTGATGGGGGGGAATTGTATAGAGTTAGCTGGTTTCTTGAACCTTGACTTTCTCGTGGCTGCTGTAATTTCTCAAGGCTTGATCTGGGGGAGATTGGAGGGGGGACAAAAAACAGTTCATTTGCTTCTTCTTGATAGGATCTAGAAACCTTGTAGGTATTTTCTTAGTAATTTTTAAAATGGGCTGGGTGTGGTGGCTCACGCCTATAATCTCAGCATTTTGGGAGGCAAAGGCAGGAGGATTGCTTGAGCCGAGGAGTTGGAGACCAGCGTAGACAACATGGTGAGACTTTGTCTCTACAAAAAAAAAAAAATTAGCCCGAGTTGGTTGCATGTGCCTATAGTCCCAGATACTTGGGAGGTGGAAGAGTTGCCTGAGCCCAAGAGGTTTGAGGCTGCAGTGATCCATGATCATGCTACTACACTCCAGCTGGATAATAGAGTGAGACCCTAACTCAAAAAAAAAAAAAATTAAAATGATAAAGAGCATCATTAAAAGCAAACCTACTCCGATAATAATAATAAAGTGTTTTTATGTAATAAAATTAGCATATTTTAAATGATCAAACATGAGCTCTGAAGTTCAAATCCTGGCTCTTCCACTTATCAGTTTGATTGGGCCTATTACTTTTATATGAAGCTGTTACATTCACTTCACTAAGTTTTCCTGCAGCTGTTCATGGTTGACCTTTATGGGATGATTTGAAAGGCAAGAAGGATCTATCATCTGACATTATGAGGGACCTGACTCATTTACTCTTGAATTAATTACTTCATTGTTTGGTTTTTTGCTTATCAGTATATATTAGTAGTCTTGAAACTCTGGCTCTAGTACCCCTTCAAATAACTTTTTTAAACTTCTGATCTGGAAAATTTTCAACTTTACAAAAAAAATAGGAAAAATAATAAAATGCAATGTATATATATCCTTTACCTAGTTAAACAATTACTATTTGGACAATTTGCTTTATCCCCTCTATACTGTTCTCCCTGAACTAGTTGAATTTTATGTTGTAGAGGTGACACTATAAATATCTAATCACATATCTGTAAGAACTAGGATTTTATTTTACATGCCTGCAGTACCATTATAAAGCATAAGAAATTTAACACTGGAATATCGAATGGACAGTTCATATTCAGATTTCCCAAGTGGGTCCAATAATTTCCTTTATAGACTTTCTTTTTTTGGATAAAGAATTTACTTAAAGCTCAGCATTCTTTACTGTGTCTCTTTAGTCTAATCGCTCCTTGAAGATTCCAAGCTAGGTGTTTAGTAAAACTTTTTACAATATGAATTATTATTACTATTTTTTATTTTTTGAGTTGGAATCTCACTCCATCGCCCAGGCTGGAGTGCAGTGGGCACACACACTCACGGCTACCCCAATGTTGACCTGCTGGGCTCTGGCGATCCTTCCGCCTCAGCCTTCCAAAGTAGCTGGAACTATAGGCACGTGTTATCGTGCCCGGCTAACTTTTGATTTATTGTAGAGATGAGGTCTTGCCAAGTTGCCTGGGCTGATCTCGAACCTGCGGGCTCAGGCAATCCACTCGCCTCGGCCTCCCAAGGTGCTGGGATTACAGGCTGAGCCTCCTGGCCCATAGTATGAATTTGATTGCTTTCTTGTGATTATAATTTTAGCATTTGGGGGAGGGAGGCAAGAATACTACCTAGATAGTGATGTGCACATCAAGAGGAATAAATGTTATTTTGTTCCATTGTTGGTAATGCTAACTTTGATCTCTTAGTTTAGTTAAGGTCCATATGAAAGAATTTGGGCAAAACTGTATGAAGCATGTTTTCAGTTGACATCTACACATTTTAAAATCATATATTTAAGTAGTTTCAAAAAGTGTAGTTTTCAATGAACTGTAAATATGGGTGTCTAAGTTAGAGCAGTTACATCTTGTAAATATATCCAGTGGAATGTAAATATAGCATTTTGATATTGACCAGTAGTCACTTAGAAAATGTTCAGAAGTTGGACATTATTCCTTTTTCCATCCTGAACCTCTATTACTCCCACAGATTTTTATTCTAATGTAACATAACTTATGCTTAAAAGTATTTTACTGATTACTGAATTGTACTTTTTAAAAACAAATTATGAAAATAAATGGAAATTTAAATTTAAAACATTTCCTATGACTATAAAGCTCTTTTATTAAATTGTCATAGCAAATATTGGTAGTACATATTTCAGTTAATTTTATCAGAACACACCTGACTGCATTTTTCCATTAAAAAGAAATATGTTAATATATATTTGAATAACATTTTGTGAACCATCTGTTGTAATAAACTGTGGAATGCATCCTGTCAGATATATTACTAAAGCTGTCAGGCCAGTGTTATAATGAGTATTGATCCAGTATCTAAATTTAAAGCTTTTAAGCAACATAGCATCTCTTATTATTTTGTAACATGCTGAGTAAAATTATAAATAATTTATGAGGTAAGAACTATGAAGAAATGTGGTATATGTATCAAACTCTTTTGATCAGTTTTTTAGGAACAATCAAGTATGAGTGGGGTATTTTTTAAAAATCAGAAATAACTTTATTAATTGTATTACATGTCCTATCAAACTTTTAAAATGTATTTTATGGAAACAAAGTATATATAGCTAGAAAGTGAATTAGGCTGGCAGCTAGCCTATACTTTTATTTTTTTAACACCAGATGAAGCATTAAACAGTTTATAAGAAAAACATGATCAGCTATTGTTGGAGTAAATATTTCATGATATAATTTGATGAAAATAGTTATAAACTACTTTACTAAATGATAATCAGTGATATTAAACATGAATGTAGTACTAGCCTACTATATGAGAGGCACTGTCTCAGAGCTTACAAATGTTAACATATATTACCTCTACCCCATGAGGTAGACAATATTGTTAATCCCATTGTTAAGACAAGGAAACTGAGGCAGAGAGGTCAAGTTACCTACCTAATGAGACACAGTAAGTGACTAAGCTGGTATTTGAACCTTCAAGAAAGCGCCTAAAGTTTGGTCATATGGAGAACATTCTAGGTACATCTAAAAGAATCAGCATCACTAATCTGTGCTGTTTTAGCTAGTTATTGGTAATGTTTATCTTTCCTAGAGATGAGTGTTAAGATCATCCAATCAAGAATTTCTTACCTTTAAATTGTGGGAGGGAACAAAAGCCCTTTAGTGGACTTGCTTTGCTCTCCTGCAGCTCTCCCACAAGAGCACTGCATTCCCTGACCATCAGGATGGATGAGGTAGAGCCACTCCATTTACCTTACTCTGCAGTACTATAGCATATCTGAATTCAAAGTATCCCAACAGAGGCTAAGGCCCACGTCATATATACACACACAGAAAGAAAAGTCTTTGGCGGGTTTATGATGCCTTAAAGCTTCCCAATATCAATATTTCAAATTGTCCCTTTGTTTGTTACTCCAGGAGGTTTTTACACGCTGAGGCAATGCACCATAGTAAGATGGCTGAGAGGTATGCCTTTGTTTTGTTTTTGGACCTCAGGTGCATAGACTTGGTTTAATCATAATCCTTGTGTCACTCATCATTGGTCCATGCATGGCTCTCTTTTATTTATTTTAGTTACTTTAATTAGTTATTTTAAATAATGTTAATAAGCAGCCATGAACCTACCAAAAAAAGCTAAAACCTTGAAAATAACCTACTTTAATCATATCATAACCCCTCTTCCACCAACCTATCCCTTTGCCTTCTTCCACCCGAGGTAACCGTCATCCCTGTTTTCTTTTGTATATACTTTTTGTTGCCATCTATATGTTCTCATAAAAGGTCATATTTTGAATTTTTAGTTGTTTTTAATTTTATAAAAAGGTGTCGTGCTGTTTGTAATCTTTTGGGAATGACCTTTTTAACTAATATTATATTGCTAAGATTCAACCATATTGTTGCATCTGCCTTTATTTTATAACATAAGAGTAATTGTGAAAGAGGAGGTGTGAAAGAACCTCCTCTTGCTTGAATGTATAGGCCATTCTCAAAGCTCAGTCTTAGGAAACAGGACATATGGATATGGAAATCCCTTTAAAAATTCCAGGTGTACCCCCTTGGAGAGTCTTCATGTACCCCTAGAGGTAAACATCCAGGTTGAGAACTGCAGGTATATATTACCAGGTGGGGTTGCTTAAGGGAATTTATAGACATTCTGGGCAAGTTTATTAACCTTTCCAAGCCTCAAGTTTCTCATATTTAGAATAGATTCAATAGTAACTTTCCATTGAATTTTTTATTAGGGCAAGAAGAAAACATTTATAAATCAAATATTTATATCTTTAAGCAAAAGTTATTCTGTAGTGTTTTCAGTTTTATGAAATTATGGTAGAATTATTTCAGAACTGTGGGTAATTTTGATAGTTGCTAGGTATTCAGAACTCTTAGTTGATGAGTGATGAGTCTCTCTGTGACTGGATTACCTATTTTTAAAACTCATCTATGACATCAGTTTAATTCCAAAGCATTTGGATGTAGAAGCAAATAAGAAGTTACCAAAAAGTAAAAAGCTTTTACTATAAGGCTTTTCACAAACATTGTGTTCTAGTCTTTACTACTTTTTTTTTTTTAATCCTGTGTCTAGTTTCTGCAAATGGCATATTTTTCTGCCTTCTTTTTCAGTGTCTTATGTACTATGATAAGAATTGGCTTTAAAAAGTTGTACCAAGGCTAACTAACAGTAGACTATTTTTATGGATATATATTCTTCATTTATAATTTTGATAAATGATAATTTATTGATTATTCAGAAGGCAAAAAAAAATAGATAATTTGTAAAGGTGAAACCCTGAAGGAGGTGGGTCATCAAGGATGGTTTTCTTGGGGGAGTTTTACAAAGACCACCATGGTATATGAAGTCTTCAATGGTTTGGGGCAAGGGGGCTGAATTTGGCACTACACAGTAACTTTAGCTCTTTTTTTATCTTAAGAAATGCCATTCACAGTTTAATGCTTATATATATTTTTTTCAGCCTTCCATTATGGCAAGATTGTCATGAATTATGGAGTAAAAAGCGAAGAAGACAGAAGCAGATGGGCATGACTGATGATGTCTCAACTATTAAAGCCCCCAGAAAGGACTTGTCTCTGGGCTTAGATGACAGCAGAACCAACACACCCCAGGGTGTGCTGCCATCTTCACAACTGAAATCTCAGGGCAACTCAAATGTAGCACCTGGTCAGTAATGCTTCCATGGGTTGGTTTTCTTCACATTGCTTTGTGGTTAATATTGATCATATTGCTCTAGTGTTAAAGCATCTTGTGGCTAAAAGATGTAAATTTAAGCTTTATTAATTGAACTAGACTTTTTTTTTGGTGCCAGTACAGAAATTTCATTACTCTATTTCCTTTTGCTCCTAGTGCAGGAATTAGAGACTCAACATTCAGGGGGTCTACAGATGCTTAAGGAGTAGGAAAAAAGATACAGGAAGACAGCCAAAAAGCATAATGCAAGCTCTTTCATACAGTTTATGTCCTTGGATCACTTTTAATGTTATATATTTCCCTTGTTATATTAGAGAATCTCAAAGATTGAAATCTGATATTTGTGCCAAAAATGAACTAAAATATGATAAAGAAGGATACTTTATATCTAGTTGTTTTGGGGAAACTTAAATTTCTTCCTCTGATTCAATCTGTCATAAGAGTAAGCTTCTTGGCCAGGCTTAGTAGCTCAGTTTGTAATCCCAGCACTTTGGGAGGCTGAGGCGAGTGGACTGCCTGAGCCCATGGGTTCGAGACCAGCCTGGGCAACTTGGTGAGACCTCATCTCCACAATAAATAAAAAATTAGCCAGATGTGGTAGCGGACACCTGTAGTTCTGGCTACTTGGAAGACTGAGGCAGAAGGATTGCCCAATCCTAGCAGGTTGATGCTGGGTGGCCATGAGTGTGCCACTGCACTCCAGCCTGGGCAACAGAGTGAGACTTCAACTCAAAAATAAAAAGAGTAAGCTTCTTGAGAGAGAAGTCAGCCTTTTCAATGTTGTCAAAAGGGTTGTAAATCCACTCCCTCATTTTGCCCCAATAATCCAGAAACATTCAGCTTAATTTTAATTTTTTTTTTTTTAATGAAGACAGAGCCTGTTATTTTTAAGAAGTGTTTTGTGTAGGTGGTGGTTTATTAAACATGAGAAAATAGGCAAGCAATCATTAAGAAATGAGTAAATGTTGATTTGTCAGTTAGTTGATTAAGACAGATCTGTGAATCAGGTTGAGCTTTTGGTGATCGAGTATAAATATAGAACAGATTAGCTCAGAAATCTTGAGAAAGATTACTAATAATGCTTGCCAGTGTGGTCTACAAGCTTATTCTTGACTTTGGTTAGACTACATGTTTAAAGTACTCATTCTTTAAAAACCAGAAGCAACTGTTATTTGCTGCTCAAAAATATTCCTTTTTAAAATAGTGAATTTCCTTTATGTGTAAAAATATTTGATACACACATAGCTTTGGAGAACACATCTGTTTTACACAATGAGGACTATCTGTATCAAGTTCAATATTATTTCTGTTTATGTTAAAATTATGTAAAATTTGGAGAAAAGCAAAAGAAGCAACAGTAAGTTTTCTTAGTTTGTATTTATATGTTTTCTGTATCATCTTCTGTACTGCTTTAAAAAAAAGACTTCAGATGGCAGTAACAGAAATTTAGATGGTGGTCAGTTGTCCCAGGTAGTAGTTGTCATGTTTACCAAGACTCTCAGGTCTTTATTTCTGCTCCTCATCATGGAACTGTTGTCCTTACTTTGCTAGCAAAATAAAATAGAGGCTAGTTATTTCACTCTATTTTAGCTGGTAAATGGTGAATTGCCCTCCCTTTCTGAGCTCATTTTGTTGTTAACTTTGCTTTAATTTATTTTACAACCCTATTTATGGTGGTGAGTTTTGTTGTTTTTTTATTTTCCTTTTAATTATTTTTAAATAGTATCACTATTGAGAATTCTGGTTTTTGAAATAGGGATGAATCCTCCATCATTGGTAAGTATCTTGAAATAAGAAAATGCTTCTTCTTTAAAAGAGACACCTTAAGTAAAGAGTACATCTTTGAGTTCACATGGAGAGACTAACAGGAAAATGAAAAGGCAAATGAGGAAACATGGCTCTTGGGATGTAGCAAACAAGCCTGGTTCCTTTTTAATGCTCATGAGTCATGAGAATTTGTATAAGTATCTCAAAATATATAAAGAGAATATGAAAGATAGCATGAATCATCAATTTTTCATCTTCTTAGAGTTC
Organism: Tarsius wallacei; assembly: GCA_963574415.1. Taxonomy (NCBI): domain Eukaryota; kingdom Metazoa; phylum Chordata; class Mammalia; order Primates; family Tarsiidae; genus Tarsius; species Tarsius wallacei. The sequence goes on from CAUYQG010086966.1 coordinate 20,050, forward strand.
CTCTTCTGTGGTTATAGCAATTGCTTATCAGTCTTCTTATGCTTACCATATATAGTGTTATTATGATTCCTTTAATAAGCTTGGGCAAGAACTTATGTAAATTATCCCCAGTCTAAACTGAAAGTTGGAAACAGTAAAACATCCAAATCTGTTTTACTGATGATGAGTTAATACTGTCTGTCGTATATGCATGTAATCATGTTTCTATAGGCATTCTTAACTTACAGAAAGTGACTTAACTTAAAAAAAATTGAATAAAAACACAGACGTTTTATCAGAGTCTGCAAAACATCCTGGTTTCCAGTTAGTGCAAAGATAGGGTTAGGTTCTTGGATAGTAAACTTTATTTTAGAGAAGCAGAACAGTGTGGCAGTTAAGAGCTCATATTCTAGAACCAGAGTATCTCAGTTCACATCTCACTTTTGCCACTTAAAATCTGTGATGTTGGCTGAGCGCAGTGGCTCATGCCTCTAGTCCTAGCAATTTGGGAAGCAAAGGGGGAGGATTGCTTGAGGCCAGGAGTTCAAGACCTGCCTGGGCAACATAGTGAGACTCCATCTCTACAAAAAATAAAAATGAAAAAATTAGCCAGCTGTGGTGACACGTGCCTATAGTTCTGGCTACTTGGGAGGCCAAGGCAGGAGGATCACTTGAACCCAGGAGGTCAAGGCTGCAGTGAGCTATGATCATGCCACAGTGACAGAGTGAGATCCCAACTCAAAAAAAAAAAAAAAAATCCTGTGATAACAGGGCAAGTTATTTAGTTTCTTTGGGTATCAGTTTCTTCTCAGTAAAAGGAGGCTAATAATACAGCCTACTTCATAAGGTGGTTATAAGGAATAAAGGATATAAAATATCTAGAAAGTGCCTATACTTTGTTAGCTATCATAATTATCATTATTCATTTCTCATTCACAAGGTGCTACTTCCTGGTTAAATCTGTAGCATGAGTTTGTAGTGGCAGTCTTGATTTTCCTTTTGACCTATTTGACCTTTAAAGGTAACTTATTCAAAATTGACCACAGTTCTGTTTGTTTGTTTTATGTGTAGGTGCATCTTAAATGTACATGATACTGAACTAGACTGAGGTTCCTTTTTCACAGTATTTTTTAAAACACTCTCCCTCAAATGTGCCTTTTAATATAGTAATACAGAGCCATTTTGGGGGGTGGGAGAAGCTCTGAATTGTGGCAGTTTTAATTAATACAGATTTTGTCTTTAGTAAAAACAGGCCCTGGACAGCAGTTTAACCACAGTGAATTGGCAATTCTGCTAAACCTACTACAATCTAAAACAAGTGTTAATGTGACTGATTTTGTCCAAGTGTTGGACATTAAGGTAATCTCTGAGACTCAACAGCAGCTAAATAAAATAAACCTTCCTACTGGAATTTTGGCAACAGGTGAAAAACAGACAGATCCATCAACACCACAACAGGAGTCTTCAAAACCGTTGGGAGGAATTCAGCCTTCTCAGACCATCCAGCCTAAAGTGGAGACTGATGCTGCCCAGGCGGCTGTGCAGAGCGCATTTGCAGTTCTGTTGACTCAGTTAATAAAGGCTCAGCAGTCAAAGCAGAAAGATGTGCTGCTAGAAGAGAGGGAAAATGGATCGGGACATGAAGCGTCGTTGCAGCTCAGACCACCTCCAGAACCTAGCACACCGCTATCGGGTGAGTGGGCAGACTGCTAACACCTGCATCCACACTGTCTTCTTGATGTTTTTGAGTATCTGTAATGTGTATTGTTCAGTGACATCGCTGGGAGATTCTCAGGTTACTGGTGATAGGCCAGTTTCATAGACTGTCTACTCCCAGGTGTGATTCTTTATCAAATTATCCATGAGACATATATAACTCTCTATGAATGCTAGACATTTTTCTAAGGTAAGCCTATGGTGAAGAAATTATCTTTCACTCTAAATACAAAAGGATGCTTCAGACAAAAACTTTATGTACACAGTAGCTTTTGTTCCTCAAGCAATAAATAGGTATATGGACTACCTTTGAAAAGCAAAAATACAGGCTGGGTATGGTGACTCACACCTGTAATCCTATCTACTTAGAAAACCAAATCAGGAGGATCACCCAGTTCAAAACCAGCCTATGCATATAGTGAGACCACATCTCTATACACACACACACTCTTTTTTTTTTAAAGAAATAAAAGTCAAATACAATAAAATCTTTCAGGTACCATAGACTTATTTAAATAGTAGTAGGCAATGCTAGTATTTGTAAATGTTTTTCATTTAGTATTTTGCCAGCAATGACACTTTTGATCATTTTTAGGACCACCCACAAGAAATATTGACTATTTTGAATATTTAGTTTTCCATGGTAACTTTTGACTTTCTTTTTGCTTTGCTTCACTTAGGGCAAGATGACCTCATCCAGCACCAGGACATGAGAATATTGGAGCTAACACCAGAACCAGACCGGCCTCGAATTTTGCCTCCTGATCAACGACCTCCTGAACCTCCTGAACCACCACCAGTCACTGAGGAGGATCTGGATTATCGGACAGAAAACCAGCATGTACCCACCACTAGTTCTTCGCTAACTGACCCTCATGCTGGAGTGAAAGCGGCTCTGTTACAGCTGCTTGCTCAGCATCAGCCCCCGGATGATCCCAAAAGAGAAGGTGGTATTGATTATCAAGCAGGAGACACTTATGTGCCCCCTTCAGACTACAAGGACAATTTTGGATCCTCTTCCTTCTCTTCTGCTCCTTATGTAAGCAGTGATGGTCTAGGAAGCAGTTCTGCTCCACCTTTGGAAAGACGTAGCTTCATTGGAAACTCAGATATTCAGTCTTTGGATAACTACAGTACTGCTTCATCTCATTCTGCTGGTCCACCACAGCCTTCTGCCTTTTCTGAGTCATTTCCCAGTTCTGTAGCTGGATATGGAGACATTTACCTCAATACTGGTCCCATGTTGTTTAGTGGAGACAAGGACCATAGATTTGAATATAGCCACGGTCCTATTGCAGTCCTGGCAAACAGTGGTGACCCTTCCACAGGGCCAGAGAGTACTCATCCTTTGCCAGCAAAGATGCACAACTATAATTATGGTGGTAACTTACAAGAAAACCCGGGTGGCCCTGGCCTCATGCATGGACAAACCTGGACTTCTCCTGCACAAGGGCCAGGATATTCACAAGGATACAGGGGACACATTAGCACATCAACTGGCAGAGGTCGAGGCAGAGGGTTACCGTACTGAGTATCTGTTTTTCCTCAGGCACATCATTTTTATCTGGAAAGACTTTTCTAGCTGCAATTTAAGGCAGCCATCCAAGAGACTTGAATAATATTAATTCAACAACAGCTTTATTTTTATGTGGAGAAGGGTCTTGCATACAATAGTTTAAAAAAAGACAAAAAAAAACCTTTGCTTAAATTCATGCTGTTCTAAACTAGATCTATCGATTGTACATCTTCACAAATTCTAGTTAACAGTTTTATTTTGTATTCTCGCAGTTTTAAGTGGATGCTAATAATAGGGACATAAGCCTTTTATGGCCCTCTTGCAGATCTTCTGAACTATGCACATTTGTGCTTTTTTTGTAAGTTTGGACCAACTTTTATGTAACAAACAGCCCCTCCCTGCCCCCCCCCTCCAGTTTTACAACAATCAGAAAGGGCACTGATTTATTTGGTATTTTTCTTTTTACAAAGCTACCTTTAGTCAAAGGTCACTGTCAGTCTTTGCACCTGCTTTCAGTGTTATTGTGAAAGGTGTACTTTGTGCTCATTTCAGAAAATAAAACACAACCTTTCTCTTGATGCAAAGTTTTATAAAAAAAAATGGTTAACGTTATTTTTGTTTTGTTTTGCAGATTATCATAGCATAGCAAAATACATCCAAATGAAATAGTGGGTTTTATATGAAAAATATGGGTGGGGTGGGGAGGGAAAGTAAGTGCCTTAACAGGTAAGCTTAAGGTCTGAAAAAGTAGTTAACCTTTATCCCCATTTGTCTTTTAAAGGGAATCAATGTATTGAAAAGGCAGGACCCTCTCAAGTAAGTTTTCAGGGGCTGCCTGTTCAGTTCCTGCTAAGTTCATTCCCTCTGCCTGTCATGCTTTCTCCTTTTCTGCCTGTCTTTGGGCTGTGGTATCTTCCACTACCGCCTTCTATTGATGGGAGAGTGAGAGTAAAGAAAGGGAGTAGAACTGCAATCAGTACCTTTTGTTACTTCTGAGATGTTCTAAAAAGTTCTGTCATTTAAATGGTTGAAAGTAATAACTAAATGAGAATTTTAGAATACCATTTTGTTTCAGGTGACCACCACATTGTCCCTGTTTCCATTTGCCATGCATAACTGGATGGCAGTAGTATGGAAGCAAGGGTTAATAACTAAATTCTCATAAAGGTATTAAAGTTCATGAGGGGAGGGGTGGCAAACCATATTTTAAGTTATGCAGCTGCTTTTTAAAGAAAAAGCTCTGTTCACTGTACTTGTTAATGAAAAGCATTGCCTAGATTGAATTTATTGAAGCAAAAAGAAAAGGTAGTGAGAGAGAACCTCTTATCTTCCTTCCTCTCACCTTCTGTAAAGTTTAGTATGACTTCTGCCAGACCTAGAGCAACTTTAGTTCATTTTAACTTTTTTTTGTTAAGAGCAACAAAGAATGGAGTAACCCTTATTTAAACTGTAATGGTGTCAAGTCTCATTGAATGTGTGCATTCTCTCTCTCTCTCTCTCTCTCTCTCTTTCTCTCACACACACATACACACACACACAATTATAATAATTCTAGAAAGGAACCAAAGGTAAAAAGCCAGTGTTTCCATTATCACTAAATGGAAAAATATACTCTGGAAGTTAGAGTTGTGCCAATTAACCATTTTGTTTTAACTGTTCTGGTAACTTATTTTTTTACTGGCATCTTAAATTGGAACAACTGTTATAGAATGGATATCACTCCAGTTCTAAAGCCAATTAACCCTGTGCCCTCTTTTTGTCTTGTGAACCTTCATTTCAAAACTATGTGGGAAACATTATAGTTTGGTGACAATAAGAGAATATTTTGAAGAGGATAATTTGCCATTTTACTGCTATAAAATAAGTTGACATCAGTTGACCATTTTATTCTTTGATGGAATTTTTTTGTTGGGGAGAAAGAAATGAATGGAAGAAAAAGTTATTTGCTCTTATTTGAATATTGATTACTAACAACTTATAATAAACTACATTGCAGGAAGCGAAGAAATATTTTGAAATTTAGCAAAATAGCTACAGTATTCATTCAAGTATCTGGAATTTTAATATGGTGAGTCTTAGAGCTTTAGACTTTCCTATAAGTGACAGTATCTAAGTTATTCTTAATAGTCACACTTGATAATTCTGCTGACCATAAGCAGCTAACCTACAGTTGAAGATATTTATGTGACATGAATAGCCTGTGTTTTAAAAATTAAATATTTTATATAAAATTGAACTGTGTTTGGATAGTTTTTCTAATGAAACATTTTAGTTGCATATTTATATTGGGAGAGTGGCTGGGAGGACAGGGAAATTGTTGCTTTGAAATTAAAATTTTTAACTATAGCTTCTAATATCCTAAGACAGCATTGCTTGTGAGACATACCGACTTTTTGTGTACTTCTTAGAAGAAGAAATGCTGCCAGTTAAACCACAAAACAATGTTTAGATGTCATCAATTGTAAGGTACATCCCAGATTCAGAAACATAAGAATGTGTTTTATAATTGATGAAATATGATAGTAAAAATCTTAAGGCTTTCCTCCATGACATTTAATACTTGAATTCAGTGAATTTGGATTACTAAAAAGAGAGTTGGGAAGTCACTAGTTCTACAGGTTATAACAGCAGTAATCACTGAGTATTCATGAGTAAAATCTAAGGAACATAAAATATTGCTTATGTTTTTTGGAAAGAAGGTAAGTCAGATTGCAAATAAGAAAATAGAAAAGATCGACCTACCAAAAGAAGAACATACTTATCTTCTCCCATGTGAAATTCCCTTTTGCATTTCCTGACACAGCAGATTTGTCTGCATGCAACTCAGTATGTTTCCCAAGTCTTCAATCCGTTATTTGTTGGAGAGTTGCAGTCACCTGTGAAATTTTAAAATACTTGTTTTAAGGGGTTTACTGATTAAAATTGTTAATGGAATGTGAATTAAGGTAATACTTGAGTTGTGATTCAGAGCTTCATTCTGTCAACAAATATATGTTCAGTGCCTTCATTGTGCCAGGGACTATTCTAATCCTTGGCATAGGATACATCAATAAACGTGAGAGGTGTTAAATCATACTTCTAGAGGGCTGGCAGCAAGATTTTTTAAATGTCTAGACAAGCTAGTGGTATTTGCTATCCTCAGCTGTATCTAAATTGCACTTAAGTGAATGTAAGAAATGAACATTTGAGTGTCTTTATGATGTTTTAAATTGAAATTTGAATAGAAAAATAAGGTTCTGGAAATGTTCACTGAACTGTAAATTAAGTGAAGAAAACAAATTTTAAGTTGAGTCTGGACAGTTTGCAGTTGGCCTATTTGTAAGAAATACCAAGACTTTTTTGAGAAAAATGAAAAGCAAATGAGTAAATGCTTCCAAACTAATCTGACTGGAACGTGTGAGTTAAGGGTTTGCTGTATTTGCTATGAGCTTAATCCAGTTTTGATGGATTTTTACCCTAGGGCCCTTTTTGTTTTGGTTTTAAGTAAAGCTGAAGTACAAGTTTTGAATATGGGATAATATATCCCAATTCCTTGGGATATAATATCCTTTTTTCCCTGGGATATAATATCCTTTTCATATTTTTAAAGTCTGAACTAGATGTCCCAATAACTGAAAATTATCTGATCAGTCTCCCCACTTTACAACTGAGAAAAATGAGGCTTGGAAAGATGGATTGCCAGAACTTTCCATAGTGGGAAGGGACCTGAGGGGGTTGTCCCAGTGCTTGCTTCTCAAGCTGTACCTAAATTCTACAGTAAATGCTTAACTTTTTAATAGGAGAATTGTCTATTAGTACTCTGACCAGTGTTAAATTAGAATATTGGACTAATGTCTTAATACAAGTAGCTTTAAAAAGGCTGCTTAAGAAAAAACTATTTTCATTCAGAAAAAATAGGAAAGCAAAATTTTTGAAAACTAGTTAGATACCTATAGGGGCTGTTTGTTTCATACATGGATAGTTTGTAAAAATGAAGATCCTATTTGTTTTTAAAGATAGTTAAATATCTAACAGATAATAAGGCTGAGTCTTTGATTAAGATATGTTTTCTGTTTGTATGAGGAAGACTGGCATCAGCAGGCTTGCAAGCATAATTTGCTTGATTCTTTCAAAGTTTTATATTACAAGTGGTTTTATAAGGAGAGCAATAGTTTGTCATTTACCAAAGGCTTCTCCAGATAATTTCTTACATGTTTGTAGTTTTCTTAAAAATGAAAGCTACTAATAATAAGCTATTGTGGGATCCGTTGAATCTAAGGAAAACAAAATTTTGATTATAATAGAAAGAACTTAACTTTTGAGTTATGTAGACTAACAAATTTTGTGGGTCTTACTTTACCCTATCAAATGTCCCATTAAAAACATTTTCTGGTTCTAATTGTATTCAAATGTGGCTCTATAGTGAATAATCACTCTTTAAATTTTTTCCCCAGTTAATTTGTTGTAAAGATAAACTCTTTTGCAAGAACTTTTAGTAAAGTCTTGTAACTGTTAAACCTAATGTATTTAATATAAGCCTTTTTTTTTTTTTTTTTTTTTTAAAGCCTGCATTTGATAGTCTGTAAATAAACTGCCATGAGAATCCCAGGCCATTTTTTCATCCTTGGTTTTTTTTTTTTTTTCCCCCTCTTATGTACAGAACAGACTGTTAGAAATAATCTAATCTGATAAAGATGTCCACTATGCCAGATTTTTTTGTCTAAGGTGAAAACCTGGAATCATTTTTCTTTCTATAATTTGTTCATATTTGGAAATAGGAACATAGAGAACACCCAGAAATAACCACCATTAATATTTTCCTTAGATGAATATGAGTGCATATCTTGTTTTTTTCCTGAAAACAATGGGCTTATACTGCCCATAGCTTCATAATTTGAATTTTTTCATTTAACAATATATTGTGAACATCTTTCTATGTCAATCAGTTAATTCTGTCCTCTTTTTAATGGTTGTAAATTATTCCCTTATAGAAGAACCATAATTTAACAATTTCTTATTGCTGGACACAAAATGTTTAACTTTTCTGTTACAAATAACAATATGATAAAAATCCATATAAAATATACACATTCATGCCAACATACATTAATTTCCTCAGAGTTGCTGGTATGAAGAATGCAGTTTTAAGACGTTTGCTAGATTTAGGTTGCTCTAAGGAGAAGTTTGCCAGTTTTATATTCCTGTTTACCTTTTCATTTAGCTATGCTGGGTACTTATATGTTTAATAGATTTTATCTCTTGCTTTGAAGAGCTTGTTATATAAGGAAGGTAGCCCTTTGTGTTAAAAAAATATCGTCTATAGTGTGTTTTGTTATAGGAAAGTTTTAAAATTTTGTATGGTCAAGTCTTAATCTTTTCCTTATGGTTTCTCTTTAGAAAATCTCTACTCCATGATTATTTTAATAGTACATAAATTTTATTTTAATTTTTTGGTTTTCTAGTTCTACATTTAATTCTAAACCATTCTAGAATTTATTTTATAGATCTTTTGAGGTAATTATCCAATTTTACACTTTTGCTGAACAGCTATACTAATTTTGCCAGCAGCATTAGTTAAATAGTTCATCCTGTTCCTAGTTTTAAAATACCATCTATGTCTTACTTGGGTTTATTCCAGGGCTTTCTGTTATCTTTGAACCTGGTAATCCTCTTCTTTTACAATCTACACTTGTATCTTTATGAACTATGTATCTGACGTTGTGTGTGTGTTTAAAATCACTTTACTTTCAATTTCTAGAGCAATGTGTAGCACATACAGATAATTTGTTGTAGGATAGAACTTAAAATTGATTTAATTTTTCCCTTGTCAAAGTTTTCTACTCTTTCCTGTTTATTTTTCCATATGACTTACAGAATTATTTTGATTACTTTCCCCCAACTATCCTGTTGAGATTTTAATTGGAAAGGTATTAAATGTTTAAGTTTACCTTGGGGATCTTCCTATTGAGAGCACAATATGGTTGCTTTTCTTACATGTTTCCCATTGAAAGTTCCAAAATTTTATTATAGTTCTGAATTTTTTTAAGTTTCCAAAGATGATGTTGTTGCTTTTGGATATAGACTTTTCATAAGTATTATACTATTTTAAATTAGTCACTGCTTACATAGGAAAGCTGAGATTTTTTTCTTTCTAACTGGCTATATCACTTAACTTTTATGAGCATTTCTAATAGTTTTCAGTTGAATTATATAATAATGAGCATTCTTGTTTGTGATTTTATGAATGTAATTTTCAGTGTTTCACTCACGTGTATAATTTACAGATTAGAAATAGAGAATTATGTTTAAGTAGGTTTTTTTTCATGAGCCCTGTTTATTAGGATCAGATGTTAATTTTTTTCAAATGCCAATATATTTATATGGATTTTCTCTTGTGATCTATTGATGACAGACACCAGTTATATTAATAGAATCTAATAATAAACCACTCATTTAAAATGGTGTTATATTGCCTAATCATGTATTCAGGATTTTGTGTCTGTTTATTCACTAGGGATCAGTCAGTCTGGTTTTGATTAACAGGTTGTGACAACTTGGCAGAATATGCTGGAAAACTAGTGTTTTATTTAGAATAGTTTATAGATCCCAAGAATTACCTCTTTATTGAAGTTGGAGCTTTTTTATTTTTAACCAGATAAAATTGGCTGTTGGAAGTAATTTCTTTCATAACTTTTCTATTTCCTCATGTGTTCTTGGTCTGTTCATAGGTGTGTATACCATGTAAATCCTGATATTTTCCTTTTTCTGGAAATTCTACCTTATACTTAAATGTCTTTTGGCACATAGTTGCATTTAATACTCTCAATATTTTATTATTTTTTTAGATTAGAAAATATAGTTTATTTAAAAGTAAATGAGAGAGAAAGAAGATTCACCTCCCCAAGGTGGGGTAGGGGGACCAAAGCCAGGAACCATGGCGACAGCCATAGCTCGAAGAGCACATGGCCACACCAGAGTCTAGCAAGGCAATGGCCTCAGTATTTTATTTATTTATTTATTTATTTTGCATTGGAGTCTCACCCTGTCGTCCAGACTGGAGTGCAGTGGCTGCTTTCGGCCACTGCAGCCTCGACCTGCTGGGCTCCAGCGATCCTTCCGCCTCAGTCTTCCGAGTAGCCAGAATTACAGGCATGCACTACCATGCCTGGCTGATTTTTTTTATTTATTGTAGAGATGAGTTCTCGCCAAGTTGCCTAGGTGGGTCTCGAACCCGTGGGCTCAGGCAATCCACTCACCTCAGCCTTCCAAAGCGTGAGATTACAGGCTGAGCCACCGAGCCCGGCTTATTTTGTAATTTCTTTCAACATTTTGAAATATCTTTTTTCCTTCTACTTCCTTTATTTATTCCTGAATATATAAAGGAAAATACACTTCTTCAGTGGAATAATTGGTCTGTTTATTTTTCTTCGAGTTCTCAAAGGAACTATTTTAGTGTTATGAATCTCCTCTGATTATTTCTTTGGCTCCATTCTATAGGTTAAGAATGTTATATTTTCATTATTGTTTGCTAAATACTGAGTGACTGCATATTTGATGGTTTGATCCGAAAGTTGTTTAGGATAGTGCATTTCAATTTCCAGGTGATTAGACATTTTTTAGTTTAGTTTTTTTTTAACAATTTATAGTTGTAGTATATATAATTAGTGTATGTGTTCTGCTTTTGGAAATTTGTGAAGGATTTCTTTTTAGCCTGCTAAGCAGTCACATTTTGTAAATATTTCCTGGGTGCTAGGAAGGGTATGTTCTTCAGTGCAATTTGTTATAGACCCATATAATCAACATTATTAATTAAACACTGGTGGATTCTCTATATCCTTATTTATCTCTCAAAGAGTGAGAAATGTAAAATAAAGTCTATACTATTATGTATTTCTCCTTTTTGCTTTGTATATCCGGTGCTTTATCCTAATCTTTTACATATATATATATATATATATATATATATATATATATATATGTATATATATATGTATGTATGTATATATATATGTATATATATATATGTATGTATGTATATATATATAAAGGGCTATATTCAGCACGTAAAGGCTCATAAGTACTTAATTATTGTTCCACTTATTTATATTTTGAATTCTGCTAGGTCCAGTTTTAGTATTACCACAGTTACTTGTCTTCTGTTTATTTTATGCTCTCTGCCTGCTGTGTGTGTGTGCGCATATGTGCGCTCTTTGTTTTTCATCTTTTCTAAAAAAATTTTTTAAAATAATTTGTATTTGGGAGCCTTTTGTTAACATGTAATATATACATACTGTTTTATATTCAGATTTAAATATTTCAAAGGCATATATATTTAAAACAACTTCTTGAATGAATAACTTCAGGAATAAAAGTTGCTATAGAATGTCTCCTATAGAAAATGAAATTTGCCTACTTTATTCTAATCCTCTACTTCTTCCCCCCTTTATTTTGTAGTAAAATTAGTGATTTTAGACCCATTGAAAAATGTCTTAGTTCTCTTATGTAGATAACTATTTTAATTATTTCCAAAACTTAATCCCACAAACATACTTGGGGTAGAATGTTAGACACATTCCTTTTAAGATTAGGAATGGACAAGACAGTCCATTATTGGTTACTGTTGAGTAGTCAACATTTTGTGGCAGGTCTTTGTTACACAGTTAAGAAAGAGATGACGAGAGGAATGCAGGAAGGAAGAGAAGGGTTTGGAAAGGCAGAAAAAAATTCTTAATGGCAGATTATGATTGTCTATGTAAAGCACACGAGAATCTACAGAACTATTATTAGCAGTGATAGAAGATTTGAGCAAGTCACTAGAAACATTTACAGTAGTCTCCCCTTATCTGTGGGGATATGTTCCAAGACTCCTTGGTAGGTGTCTGCCACTCCAGCTAGTACTGTGTATACTCTGTTCTTTCAGTCTAATAGCCAAGACGACTGCTGCATGACTAATGAGCAAATAGCATCTACAGGGTGGATACACTGGACAAAGGAATGATTCACATCCTGGACAGGATAGAGCAGGATGCCCACAATTTAACACTTATGAATTGTTTATTTCTGGAGTTTTCTGTTTGCTATTTTTGGACCGTGACTGATACAGGTAACTGAAGTGGGAAAGCAACACTGTGGATAAGAGGAAACTACTGTATATAGAGGAACAAGGGTCCAAGAATAGCTAAGATAATTTTGAAGAATTTGAGTTTGCTGTACCAGATATTAAGACTCCTGGGACAACTGCTTATCCACAAAGAAAAAAAAGTAAATTTTGAAAGAAAAATACACATTTTCATTGATCTGAATGGCAAAAATTAAAAATACTTTTGAAAGAAAAATGCACTTTGATGTAGCAATTCCACTTCTGGGAGTGTGTTATTCAGAAATAAGCTATATATGTCTATAATTTATAAAGTAAAAATATAAATCTAAAACATTCACCTATAGGAGAATAGTTAAATATGGATAAAAGTATAGTACGGCTCCATTTGATTAAAGAACTCTCTCTATATAGTGCATGGAAAAAGGGTTTGAAAACTCAAACTGGTTGTGGGTTACAATAGAGCATAGTGGCTCAAAAGGAAGCCTACGAGCCAGGACCAGAGCCAGGCTTTACCACTATTAATCTGTATAACCTTAGACAAGTTATTAGAACGATCTCTCTCTCTCTCTCTCTCTCTCTCTCTCTCTCCTTTTTCCCCTCTTCTACATCCCTCCTGTAAGGACTCTTATGATTATATTGAACCCATTCAGATAATCCAGGGTGGTCTCCCCATCTCAAGATCCTTAACAAAGGATCTCTTTTGCCACATAAAGTATCATATTCACAGGTTCCAGGAATTAGAACA
>CAUYQG010086967.1:0-22285 GCA_963574415.1 Tarsius wallacei
GGGAGGGATAGGGGAAGGGATTAATGACAGTAAATACCTGTCTGGGGATGGGGGGACGCTTCTTATCAACAAGGGTGCCTGAATGAGACATATTTGTGTACCTAACCCTTAACTGTACCCCTCAATATCACAATAAAAAAAATTATATACAAAAAAAAGAAAGAAAAACCAAGAGTACAGAGTTAATGTATACTGAAGGAAACCTTTAAGATAAAACATTATAGCATGGGACTATAATGACATATTTAGATCTAGAGAAAAGTTACTGGAGCTAACAAAAAACTGAAAGAAAGAGTTATCATCCCAGGCCATTTTAAAGGAGAAAAAGCTGAAAGCAGTGGGGTTCTAAGGTACCTGAAAAGTTTCAAATAAAACTGATTATGGAATTAAAAATTTAACATTGCTTGCACTTTCATTAAGAGAAAATAAATACTTAAATAAAACCCTGTTGTTTGAACTAATTCTTTAGTTTTGAATTAGCGTATTTTTAGTAACAAAGCCCAATCTGTAGGAGGATTATTATAAATAATTTCCTTTTAATGGTGGCCAACTTAATCTATTTAATTAAACTTTAAGATTTAAAATTTCATACTTATCCCATTACTTTTACTTAATGTACTTACTCTAAAATAGTTTATGTAAGTTGCTTATGAAACTGAGCTATTAGACAAAGCTAGCCATTTAAAGCTATTTCCTTGCTAACCACTTTATAACCTGTGAGTATTAGGTGTTCATGTGAATAGAACCTTAAGATGAAATTTATAGGTGTATATACAGGTAGACAGATAGCTAAAGATTTAGTAATTTTCATTAAACTTACAATATTTAATTGGTTTTAGTTTTCAAAAATTACACAGATATTCATTTTTGGGCCTGGGGTTATAGTTTTATAAACATCATGCCAAAACTTGACACCTTATAAAATCTAGGGGAATTTCTTTCATTTTAAAACAACTTAAAAACCTCTAAGCTAGACAAAATTACTTTCTCTTTAATGAAAGCCACATTCCTATGCCTTCTAATAACTTTTTATCAAAATACATTTTACTGTCCTTATATACTTTGCATGTAAAATTATTTATCTTATATATGATAATTTTGATGATATATATTAATTATAATTTATGACAGTTTTATATGTTCTTATTGTATTTCAGATATCCTGATAAATTAGATCATGTTTACTGACAAAGTACTCAATTTTCATTGTTCACAAATATTAAAATAATTCCTTATGCACCATTATATGCTGGACACAATGGCTCATGCCTGTAATCCCAGCATTTTGAGAGGCTGAGATGGGAGGATCCATTAAGGCCAGGAATTCAAGACCAGCCTGGGCAGCATAGTAAGACACTATCTCTACAAAAATTAAAAATTTAGCTTGGTGTGGTGCTTTGTACTTGTAATTTCAGCTGTTTGGGAGGTTCAAGTAGGAGGATCACTTAAGCCCAGGAGTTCAAGGCTGTAATCAGCTATGATCACACCACTTCCCTCCAATCTGGGCTACAGAGCAAGATTGTGTCTCTAAAAGAAAAAAAAAAGATAAAAAATTGCATTTTTATACTCTAGTTGAACATTACTTATAATGAATTATAATTATTTATTTTTTCTGCTGAATTGTAATTTTAAAATGCACATATCTTGAATGCACATATTCTATCTTCAAGATTAAAACCATTGTATTATGATTTGGTAGATAGAATGGAACCAAATTAAGTAAACATAAGGTTGAAAAGGAAATGGTGAGAGAAAATAAAATTTATTCAGAGGAATAAAAACACAATAGTTAAAACAAAAGCCACTAGAGGGTGTTGATACTATAGCTTCATGCCCGTGGCAAAAAATAAATCCACTAATGTGGAAATTGGAAGAAAAATTACAAAAATGAAAACAAGTTGAAACATATATATGAATAAAAGACACTAAAAATTGAGTGTACATACCTAGAGTCTTTGAAAAAAATAAGAGAACTGAAACAGATATATATACCTCAGGAGAAGAATATCTCCATAAGAAGACAAAAAACTCTAACTTTGCAATTTAAACAAACAAAAAAATTTACTAAAGAACTACAATTAGGTAAATCCAATTAAATATTGGAAAATAAAGAGGGAGGAAATTTTTTTCATGCATCAGTGCAAAAAATAAAATAAAATAAACACACTTTAAAAATCCAGCATAATTAAACCTTCAGGATTCCTACTTCTTAGCAAAGACACAAATTGAATCAAGAAGAAAATGAAAAAAACACCTAACCTATTGAATAATAATCAGTACTCAATTAAGTAGAAATTTATTTTTATAATGTTAATAAGATGGTATGAAACTTGGCATCATGGAGGTTAAGTCTGTTAACATTACAAAGCCAGTAAGTGACAAGCCAAAAATCAATCTGGATCTTTTGCATACCTTGCTTGGAGAAGTATTAACTAAAAATCCAGTAACTATTCCTATATCACCCAGTCATGCATTGGGCATTGGTTTTCTTACAGACAGAATGAAGTGTGTACTTCACGTAGCCCATATGTGAAACGCCTTCTAGCTGGTGATATCCTGTGAATAGTAAGACTGGGAAGTGGGTCATCTGAAACTGCAAACTGGCCTAGCATTAACTTTCTGATGTCCACTCTCAGCAAAAAAATGTTGCCTTCCACTGGAAAAAAAAAAAGAAAAAAATGTTCTAACATTTTTAATAATATTGAACAGAGACTGATATGTGAAGAAAAAGAAATGATTTCATACTTGTCAGACTGAAAGGTAAATTTCTGCAACCATTTTGAAGATCAAGTAATACATTAAAATGAAAAGGCACTTATTTTATGACCTAACCATTTAACTTCACAGTATTTACTCTAGAGAGACATTTCTCCTAGGAGAGGTAGGCATTAAAATGTTAATGAATTGGTTTATTTATTATTGCACTGATATCTGTAGTAGTGACAAATGGGATAAAAGTTAAATGTCCATCAATAGGGTATACCACAGTATCCCATGAAATACTCTGCAGTAATTGATAAGCTTGTTTTTAATATTTGTGCACTGGCTTGTAAATGTAATCAAGTAACTTGTGGAGTAATAAGAAAGCAGAATGATGCATACATATTATATTTTTAAAATCAGACAATTTATGTTAAAGATAAATAAAGCTGTAAATCCACAGGAGAGATCTGGCTGATACATATCAACCCAAGAAAGGAAGGGGCTTGGTAAGTGATTGTTAAGAAGACATTAGCCTCATCTTTAAATTGATTGTTTTATGTGAGAATATATTCAAATAGTCACACAATATGCATGTCATTGGAATTTAATATAATTTAATTAAAGTAATAATACTTCTTTTATACTTATATAGTCACTAATTTGTACATGACACACCTCACAACATGCTTTAAATATAATATGAGGACCTGCACTAATTCATAAACAGTAAACCGAACACCACATGTTCTCACTTATATGTGGGAGCTAAATCATCATAAAGATGGAAGTAATAGATAGACACTGAGAATGCTAAAAATGGAAAGTTGGCAGGTGGGTTAAGTTTCAGAAGTTATCTATGGGGTACAATATTCACTGTTTTGGGCATGGGTCACCTGAAGCCTAATTCCTATCGTATGTAATATATTCATGTAAAAAAATGCCCTTGTACTCTCTGAATTGAAAATACAATAAAATAAAAGTACAAAACTCTATATTTGGAGTCACAGAACAATACGTGAAGAAAAGGAAGTGATGAACTCTGTTTTTGAAAGATAGATATTTTCACGTGATTTCAATTATCCTCAAATTAATTAAAATTCCTGTTATGATTTGGAGGGGTGGAAATGAATGTTTCAGTGAGATACTGGATTTCCTTTGGAAGAAGAAAAAGATTAAATTCTACAGCATGCATGTTAAAAGGAGACTGGAGGTGACTTGCCCTCTGATACTTCAAAACATCAACAAAAAAAAAGGATTTCAATATAACAAAGTAGAAAGTCAAGAGATATGCCTGAATAAATAAGGATATAGGCCATTAGAAATATGAACTTTCAAATAAGTTGGAAAGGATAAATTATTTTACAATGGTATTCATGAAAGTAAACACATGCAAGAAAAATCAGAAAAGCATGTCATACTTTACAGAAAAATCCATTACATTTATTTAGAAATTTAAAGATTAAAAAATAACAACCCCACTAGGTGTGATGACTCATGCCTGAAATTCCAGCGCTTTGGAGGCCAAGGCAGGATGATTGCTTGAACCCAGTAGTTCGAGACCAGCCTAGGCAACATAGCGAGACCTCATCTCTATAACACCCTACAAAAATGTAATTAAATGTTAGTGAATATTTACCTGGTTTCTGAATTGGGAGAGCATGTCTAAATATTATAACAGATATAGAACTATAAAGGGGAAGTAATAAATTTGTCTAGATAAGAAAAAATTGTTTTATGTATGAGAAATATATAAAAGACAGGCAGTGAGCTGTGAAGATACATGCAACATATGTAGTAGGAAAACAATTAAAATCTTTAATATATGTAAAGCTTTTACAAAAAGAAAATGTCTAAGAACAAGAAAATGCCTTATTTTAAAAATGAATAAATGATAGTGCAGGGGAGACACTCTTGGAACCTAAAATCTAGCAACAGAGTTACTTATATATCCATATTATCCAAAATACAGTATGTCCATATTTATATTGCATATTTAAGTATTATATTTTGATAAACATAGTGAAATAGTTACTAATAGTTAAGAAAATCAACATACTTGTTCTCTTTCTTTTTTTTTTTTGAGTTGGAGTCTCACTCTGTCACCCAGACTGGAGTGCAGTGGCCGCTCCCGGCCACCACAGACTTGACCTGCTGGGCTCCGGCAATCCTTCTGCCTCAGCCTGCCAAGTAGCTGGAGCTACAGGTACACGCTACCACGCCTGGCTAATTTTTTTAATTTATTGTAGAGATGAGGTCTGGCTTGCCCAGGTGGGTCTTGAACCCGTGGGCTCAGGTAATCCACTCACCTCAGCCTCCCAAGGCGCGGGATTACAGGCTGTTGTTCTCTTTCTTGGTTACCCTTGTGTATGTGTATGGTAACAGCACCAGAAATCTACTCTCTTAGCAAACTTCTGACACGTAATGTAATAGTATAAATATAGTCCTCATGCTGTACCTTAGATTTCTAGAATATTTGATATTACCTAACAACAACTTTGTACCCTTTTATGTATATCTCCTAATTTCTTAACCCTTCCTTTCTGGTATTACCTAACAGCAACTTTGTATCCTTTTTTTTACATCTCCACATTTCTTACCCCTTCATTTCTGGTAACTCTCATTTTCTCTCCTTACTGTTATTGATAACATTTTCGTATTTGCTCTGTTTCTGTTATTTTACTGATTTTTTTTTCTTTTGGCTTCCTATTTGCGTAGGGGAATAGTACATAATTAGGAATGTTGTTGGCTTGTGTGTTTGTAAGATTGTCAGTGTGTTTTGGTTTTTTTTTTACTCTTTTCTGTCTTTGTGTTTCGTTTCATTTGTTAGTCGGTACGTTTGTCTGTTTTCCCTCTTACTCTTCTCACTCTCCACCTTCCTCCTCCCCCCATTTCCTGTTCCATTATTTTCCTTTTTCTTACCTCATTTTGCTTTCAGGAAGCAAACATATACCCCCACTGCATGGACAGATTGCAAAGCAGTGGGAAGTGGGCTCCAGGGTACCCAAAATGTGTTGATGGATACTGGAATCTGCAGACAGATTTTGAATCACAGCTTCCCCCTCAATTAAATCTCAAAACTGCAAAAAAGTACAGCCCCAAACCTACAATCCAACTTCAGAATTGAATAAAGCTAGAGGATTCACATAAGGAAAAATAGGAGATTGAGCAAACAGAAGTAAACAAAACCCTGCCATCCCTGAAAAACAGAATTAAAGAAGGGGGGGAGAAAAAAAAAGCAAAAGAGGGGAGGGAAATCTACACAAATGAAGGCAAACCAAAAGAACAATATAGGATTCACACAGACCCCTGGGAGGTCAGACACTGAGAAAACAAACTTTGGAACACAAAGAATGAAGAGCCCCCAGAATGACTGATCACATTCTACAAACCCAGACATCAAGACATTAATAGCATAAATAAAAAGAATTGTGGAGAGACAAGAGGAAATTAAGAAGGAGTTGATAACTGAGATAACAGCAGTAAAGAATACTGTTATTGAAATAAATAACAGACTAATAAGTATGGAAAGCAGAATCAGCCAAGCAGAAGAAAGAATATTAGAGTTTGAGGGCCAAAATATAGAACAAACTCAAACTGTCAAAAACAGAAAAGAAGCTTAAAAAGACAATAAAACCTTCAAGAGGCAAGTGATTATTTCAAGAGGCCACACCTAAGAGTAAATGTGCTTCCTGAGGCAAAAAGAGAGACAGAGACCACCCTGGGAAAAAAAATTCCATGAAATTATTCAAGAAAACTTCCCTCAACTCATCAGTGATATGAAAATTCAAGCACAGGAGATTCAGAGAACCACTGAAGCACAACAAATGAGAAGACCAACTCCCAGACACATAATAATTTGCCTAAAGAAAGTAGGTATAAAAGAAAAAAATCCCAAAGGCAGCAAGAGATAAAGGTCAGACTACCTACCAGGGAGGACCAATTAGAATACCAGCAGATTTATTTACAGAAACACTTCAGGCTAGGAGAGATTGGAGCCCAATCATCAAAGTTCTCAAAGATAAGCAATTTCAACCAAGAATAACCTACCCAGCTAAGTTAAGCTTCATCAGTGAGGAACAATAAAAATCTTTCCAGACATCCAATCTCTAAGAATTTATGCTGCTTCTAGACCAGCTCTACAAGAAACAATTATGAAAGTATTAAAAACAGAAGAAAAGGAAAAAAGAATGACAACATTCTTCAAAAAAGTACAGGAAAAAGATTGAAAACATACATGAAGCCGGGCTTGGTGGCTCAGCCTGTAATCCCGCGTTTTGAGAGGTTGAGGTGAGTGGATTGCCTGAGCCAGTGGGTTTGAGACCCGCCTGGGCAACTTGGTGAGACCTCATCTCTACAATAAATCAAAAAATTAGCCGGGCGTGGTAGCACGTGCCTGTAGTTCCAGCTACTTTGGAAGGCTGAGGCGGAAGGATCACTGGAGCCCATCAGGTCGAGGCTGCAGTGGCCGGGAGCGGCCACTGCACTCCAGTCTGGGCAACAGAGTGAGATTCCAACTCAAAAAATAAAATAAAATAAAATAAAATAAAATAAAATAAATTTAAAAAAAAGAAAACACACATGAATCAACCCAAAAATCAAAAGCAAGACAACAAACAATAGGAACAAGAACAACTCTATAAGAACCTCATGACAGGGATAAACTCTCATATTTAAATAATTATCCTGAATGTGAATGGACTAAATGCACCACTGAAAAGACATAGAATGGCAAAATGGATAAAATATCATGCAACAATATATTGTCTCCAAGAGATCCATCTCAGCAGAAAAGACACTCACAGACTCAAAGTAAGAGGATGGGAAGCAAAATTTCAGGTGAACGGAACACAAAGTAGGAGTTGCAATCTGAATTTCAGACAAAATACCCTTTAAGGTATCAAAAATTTTAAAAGATACAGTAGGTCACTACATAATGATAAAAGGTTCAATCCATCAACAAGGAATATCCATCCTAAACATATATGCACCCATCATAGGAGAACTAACTTTCATAAAGCAGTTTCTAGGCAAACTTAAAAAGATATTGACTCTGTCACTATCCTAGCTGGGGACTTTAATACCCACTCACAACTTTAGACAGATCATCAGGACAAAAAATCAGCAAAGAAATCCGGAATCTCAATGTGACTCTTGGCCAAATGGACTTAACTGACACCTACAGAACACTCCACCCAATGACCATAGAACATACATTCTACTCATCACTGCATGGAACATACTCTAAGATCTACCACATCATTCGCCATTAATCAAGCATAAACAAATTTTAAAAGATTGAAATTTTGCCACGTACCTTCTCAGACCACAGTGTAATAAAAATTAATATCAACACCAACAAAGTTCCCCCAAAACCCACAATGACAGCATGATGCTAAGCAATTCCTGGGGAAACATGGAAATCAAAACAGAGATTAAAAGATACCTGGAAACAAATGAAAATGAAAAAACATCTTACCAAAATCTCTGGGATGCCACGAAAGCTGTAGTAAGAAGGGAATTCATATCTCTACAAACACATATGAAGAAATTGGAAAAATCACAAGTTAACAGCCTGACAAGTCACCTGAGAAAACTGGAAAAGCAAAGACCATCAAAATTCTAACTTCAGCAGAAGAATCCAGATCACCAAAGTAAAAGCTCAAATCCGGGACATAGAAGACAAAAGGATACAAAAAAACAGTGAAACAAAATGCTAGTTCTTCAAAAGGATAAACAAGATTGATGGTCCCCTAGCTAGTCTGACCAAGAAAAAGAGAGAAAACCCCCAAATAAACACAATCAGAAACACAAAAGATGAAGTCACATCTGACCCTGAAGAAATACAAAAGATTATCCGAGACTACTATGTATACTTGTATGGAAACAAACTTGAAAACCTAAAGGAAATGGAGTTCTTTCTGACATCACACAACCTCTCTAGGTTGTAACAAAAAGAAATTGAGACCCTACATATACCAATAACAATCAAAGAAATTGACCATGTCATAAGAAAACTACCTACAAAAAAAAAAAAAAAAAAAGCCCTGGACCAGATGGCTTTCCAGCAGAATTCTACAAAACATACAAGGAGGAACTGATACCAATCCTATTGAAAGTATCCCAGGTGATTGAGAAAGATCGAACTCTCCCCAAATCATTTTATGAAGCTAACATCACATTGATACCCACGTCAGGTAAAGACCCAACAAAGAAAGAGAACTACAGGCCAATTTCCTTGATGAACATAGATGCTAAAATTCTCAGCAAGATCCTAGCAAACCAAATTCAACAACACATCCCCAAAATCATCCACCACGACCCAGTAGGCTTCATCCTCAGAATGCAAGGCTGATTCAACATTGGTAAGACCATAAATGCAATTAAATACATCAACAGACGTAAAAACAAAAAGCATGTGATTATATCTTTAGATGCAGAAAAAAACTTTTGATAAAATCCAGCACCCCTTTCTGATAAAAACCCTTGAACATCTAGGCATAGGTGGAACATACCTCAATATAGTAAGAGCCATCTTCGAGAAACCCACAACCAGCATACCGCTAAGTAGACAAAAATTGGAACCATTTCCCCTGAAAACTGGAACAAGATAAGGATGACCACTCTCATCTCTCCTGTTCAACATAGTTTTGGAAGTTGTAGCTGGAGCAATCAGGGAAGAGAAGGCGATCAGGGGTATCCAAATAGGAAAAGAGGAAGTCAAGTTATTTCTCTGCAGATGACATGAGTCTATACCTTGAAAATCCAAGAGAATCTGTCAAAAACCTCCTTGCACTGATAAAGGACTTTGGCATAGTCTCAGGGTATAAAATAAATTTGCAAAAGAGACAATGGACCTGGGCAACTATCACCAATGGATGGTATGATCTTTAGGTAAAAACTTGATAGAAATATTTATAATGCAGGCATCAGGTTGACATCATATGAACGAAATGGTCAATATTAGATACACTAAAATTTTACAGGTAAATTTTATGTGTCTTATGATGTGATGCAATAGAAAAGCACTGAAACAAAGATATGTTTTTGCCTGAAAGTGAAATCTTGATAAAATGAAGCCTCTATATCTAAATACAAATTTAGTGGAAATACAGAAGAAAGAGAAATCAGGTAAAAGAACTTGAAAAAGCTGCCTGCCAAGTCCAGAATGTAGGACATTCCACAAGACAAATAACATCGTTCCTCCTACCAATAGATGGCATAAAAAAGGAGAGGAGACTATTACCATGTAAATTAGACTTAAGAAACTTTTAAAAAATGCAACCATAAGGACATTTCTGGTTATTGATTTCAACAACTCAATAAAAAGACAACTTTGAAACATTTGGTGACATTTGAGATCATTGCTAAAATAGACTTAACATTACATGATACTAAGCATTTAGTGTTAATATTAATTTGTGTTACTAGCATTTTGGTTGTGTTAAAATGCTCATATTATTTAGCAATGCATAGTTAATATTTATTCATTTAAAATGACATGATGTCTGAGATTTTCTTTAAAAGACTTCAGCAAAACAAATAAGTGTTGGTATACGTGTGGGGTGGAGAATACATGAAATAATATCAACTTAATAATTGTTGAAAGTTAGTGATGGGGTACATGGAATTTCATCCATTATAGGATTCTTTCAACTTTTTGGTATGTAGGATAATTTCCATAAGAAATGTTTACAAAGAAAGGGGCAGAAGTACATAAGAACATCAAAGCTTGAGTCAGACTAGCTGGGTTCTTGCAAATTCTGGTCCTGTTACTTACTCACGTTATCTTTGCCAAAGGAAAATGATTTGGGTGACTTAAGTAGAAGTTACTGCTATCTTTATTTAACTCATGCACCTAAGGGAACATCTGCAGACCAGAAAACTCCTCAACTGGGACAGGGTGAAATTCTAAAATAGGGGAGGAGTTGAGTGCATATCGCTCAACTTCAGTATAAGCAGCAGCTTTGTACTTTAACAAAACTCCATGTTTCAGAATTGTACCCGTAAGTCATAAGAGCCTTCAAGTTGCAAACTTTGAAAGGTGTGAGTGAGTTTACATGTCCAGTCACATAAGTTCATACACGTGTCTGGAGTATGTTGTCTCGGATGGCAGTGCTGGTGCCAGGGGCCAAGACCATGCAGCTGTCCCAGCAGCAGCAGGAGGAACCTCTGGGGTGAATGTCCCCTTGGTGTCTCTGATGTTGTGAAACTGAGGCTGTATCCTAGGCAGTGGGAACCGTGAAGGAAGGGGATGTGAATTAAGTTCTTCATTTTATCCGGAGAGTTAAAAGTACTGGGTGAAGGTGATCGAAGTGAATACAGCAGCCTCAACATCCTGAGTGTAACAGAGCTTAGTGAATCCTCAGTGAAGACAATTTGTAACATTGATAATTCAAAAGGAATGTGCGCCCAGTAACTAACAGTAAAATTTATTCAATGTTTACTACTTATCAAGCCCTGAGCTAAGTAATTTATACAGTAGCCACCCCTTATTCATGCTTTTGCTTTCCATGGTTTCTGATACCTGAGACCAACCATCCTCTAAGACTATTAAATGGAAAATTACAGAAATAAACATTTTATAAGTTGTAAATTGCACACCTTTCTGAATAGTGGGGTGAAATCTCTCACCATCTTGCTCCCTTCCTCTCAGGATATGAATTATCCCTTTGTTCAATACATCCATACTGTTGCAATATGAATTTATAGGGGAAAAACAGCTTATATAGTATAGGGTTTTGTACTATTCACGGTTTCGGACATCCACTGAGGGCCTTGGAATGTATCCCTCAACAATAAGGGGAGACACCTATACACATTTTCTTGTTTAATTCCACACAGTAATTTTAAATGTTAACTACAGTTTTTGATACCTATTTTCCAAAAGAATTCATTGTAACTCAAAGAGATTTAGTAACTAGAGTAATGTTTCATACTGCATCAGTAATTAAACACAAGACATTGGATTCTATGGCTTACATGCCTAATGATTACAACGTAATCACCTCTGATTCAAATATGCATCCACAGTACAGTTTTTTGAAAGATAGGAAAACATCCTGTGAAGCTATTTTGTAAACCTGTTACAGGATATTGTACATTATGTACTCTTTATTTTATAACTTTCTTTGGAGATAGTGATTTTCAGAAATAAAAATTTCATTAGCCATAATGGACAGTGCATGATGGTGCTGTTTCAGTTTTTCAACTTTCAACTTTGTACAGTTCTGTAAAATAAGGAATATGAAATTATAGAGGCACATTGGCCATTAATGTAGAATACTTAGTGGAGCAATAAAAAATACTTATATCAGACACTGCTGGTTTTTCACCAAATTCATTCTTTGTTTCTTCTACCAACAGTTAGACTGCATATATGGATGGCCTCCCTTGTAGTAAAGTGTGTCCATGTAAATGATTTCTAGCTAAAGATGTGTAAGCAGAAATTAAGTATACTACTTCTAGGGTTGGCCTATATAAATGCCTCATGCGTACTCTTCCATGCTCTTTTGCATTCAGCCAGTTGGTAGCAGAAGAGCAGTGACTAAAGAAGCAATATCTTGAATGTAGGGGAGCTGCAAGACAGAAAATGCCTGAATCCCTGAATCAGCACTTGAACTGCCCGCAAATCACAGACAACATATATGTGTGTGTGTGTGTGTGATAAATTTCTACTGTCCTAAGACAGTAAGATTTAGGAATTCATCAATTATAGTAAATGTCACTTGAATTAATACAGAAATTGATCGTTTGAAGCAGGGTGCTATTTTAACAAAACCTTACAGTATATGGAGTGGCTTAGTTATTGGACAGTGGTTGGACAGCTAAATCAATATTGCAGTGAGATCCATCTGGTGAAATCAGAAAGCATTTGGTGAAAATGTCACCTGCAATAACTTGAATGGCAGTGGTAATGATAGGTTGACATTTATGTTCTGTTTTCTATAAGGTATTATTAGAAGATAAGATAGGGAAATAATTAGCTGGTGTGCAAGCAGAAATGTTTAGCAAGTAGAGAAAGTTCAGAAATTTAGAACCTTAATGGTCTAAGAATCTGGTTTATTATAGGTGTCAAAAACTAAGAGGTA
This sequence comes from Tarsius wallacei, assembly GCA_963574415.1. Taxonomy (NCBI): domain Eukaryota; kingdom Metazoa; phylum Chordata; class Mammalia; order Primates; family Tarsiidae; genus Tarsius; species Tarsius wallacei. The sequence goes on from CAUYQG010086967.1 coordinate 12,792, forward strand.
AGAGTTTAAAAGGCATTGAATGAAAGGCCCAGTAAGACTCTGTTGAGCGACATAACTCAGTTTTGCAGCCAAGATATGTTATCCAGCATTCTCACTTATTTCTTCAGAGGGAATCAAGTTAAGCCTACATTATGTTGAAAATAGAGACATAGACTCTACTGTGCTATTAAATTTTTAACACCTGGATCTCAAAAAGTACATAAACAAAGAACTATGATTTACAATATTTATAGTATTTGCCAATATCCTACTTGCCAATTTCAAACTACCAATGTGATGTCAATTGGTTCCCAAAATTCCTGAAAATCTACCTATCAGTTCTTGAAAGCCAGTACTGGCTGATTAAAGCACACCACAAGTCCAGAACCAAAGAATGCATCATATTCTAGCTGTGTTGAAAAATAACTCTGATATTCTTAAAGACACTGGAACTACCTGGAATCAAACAGAAAATCAGCCTATTAAGTTTCTTCTTTTTTTGTGGGGGGCAACTATAAAATCAAAAATATTATGGCCCCTGGTGTACATGAGCAAAAAGCAGGTTATAAAAACTATATAGTACCTAAAGAAAGCATAATCCCCAAAGCCTATTCCAGATAGAGAATAATATGAGAGAGAAGAACCTTGCAGAAGGTAGACCTGGGAGCTACTGAAAAACAAGGAATTTTCTTCCCCAAAACAAAATGAGCTATAATCAAGGAACTCTTCCAATTATCACAGCAGGTTGTGTGACAGAGAGCTCACACCGCCTTCCTCTTGTTTATATCATTGCTGTGTGTAAGTACTGACAGATGTCTCCCTTTTTTTTATAAATGGGAATTTTTTGTAGTTATCCTTTTCCAGCACTACCATTGTGTATTGCATATTTATGTAGGGATAGAGTTATATTCGTTTCCTATTGCTGCTGTAACATATTACAGATTTAGTCTCTTAAAGCTACATAAATGTATTATTATACCATTTTGGAGGGCAGAAGTACAATATGGATATCACCGGGACAGCATCAAATTGTCAGCAGGGCCACATTTTTTTTTCCGGAGACTTTTAGGTGAGAATCTATTTTATTGGCCTTTATCAACTTTTAGAAGCTGTCTTATTGTACCTTCCTCCATTTTCTAAGACAACAGTGGTTGTTTGAGTTCTCAAGTCATATCACCCTGTCTTCCTTTCATTGTTACATCTCTTTCTCTGACTCAGACTACTCTTCTCACCCCCTCTTCCACTTTTAAGACCCTTTGGTGCTGGAAAAACTGGATGACCACATGCAAAGATTAAAACAAGACCCCTACCTATACGCATTCACAAAAATCAACTCTAAATGGATCAAAGACCTAAACATAAAACCTCAAACTATAAGAACCTTAGAAAATGCAGGAGACACCCTTGTGGAAATTGGAACTGGTAATCAATTCTTGATCAAAACCCCAAGTGCCCATGCCATAAGAGGTAAGTTAGACAAGTGGGACCTTATTAAACTGACAAGCTTCTGCAAAGCCAAAGAAACCATCAAGAGAGCAGGAAGACAGCCCACAGACTGGGAAAAAATATTTGTTAACTGTATGTCTGACAAAGTTCTAACATCTAGGATCTACAAGAAACTCAAATGTGCTGAAAAGAATAAAATAAACAGCCCCATTACAAAGTGGGCAAAAGATATGAATAGACAGTTCTCAAAAGAAGACATGAGCAGCCAACAGATACATGAAAAAATGCTCAGCCTCACTAGTCATCAAATAAATGCAAATTAAAATTACACTGAGATACCACCTAACTCCAGTCAGGATGGCCATCATCAACTCAGAAAACAACAGATGCTGGAGAGCATGTGGTGAAAAGGGAACACTTCAACACTGTTGGTGGGAGTGCAAACTAGTACAACCTCTGTGAAAAACAGTGTGACAATTCCTAAAAGATCTAAAAATCAACCTTCCACAGGACTCTGCGATCCCCCTACTGGGAATATAGGGGGATATATCAAAAGAACTCAAATCACTCTATTAAAAAGATACCTGCACGCATATGTTTATTGCAGCCTTGTTCACAGTAGCAAGAACATGGAACCAACCATACTGCCCATCAAAAGAGGACTGGATTTAAAAAATGTACATATATATGATGGAATATTATGCAGCCATAAAGAAGAACAAAATCATGAACTTCGCAGCAACCTGGATGGATTGAACTTTCACAGAAACAAAGAACTGAGTACCACATGTTCTCGTTCATAAGTGGATCTTGAGCAACTATCCCAATGCTATAAGAAAAGAATTGGCAGTAGCAGGAAACTATGGGGATGTGGGGGTGCGGGGAGGCAGGATTGGCAGTAGTGAGAATCTGCCTGGGGAATGGGGGGCAAACCTCATCAACAAGAATACCTGCATAATGAATATTTGTATACCTAACCCTGAATTGTACCCCACACCTTTAAAATAAAAAAAATTTTAAAAATATCCCTCATGGTTACATTGGGTCCCTCAGATAATACATGATAATTTTCTAATCTTAAAGTCAACTGATTAGAAGACTTAATTTCGTCTGCAAACTTAATTCTCCTTTGCCATGAGACTTGACATATTCACCAGTTCTGTGGCCTAGACTGTGGACAGCTCTGGAGGAGGGGTGGGGGACAAGGTATTATTCTGCCTACTACAGTGATAAACTTATCTTCTTAGTTCATGTATTGCCAGATGAAGAGGAGCTACATGCAGACTGAGTAATAGTTACCGCACATCACCTGGAGATGTTGAACTTTGATTTACGTGCAATAACTGGATGAGGTTTTGAGTTTCTTCTTTTGTGAATATTCTCTGCATTAGATATTTGATGACCGGAAGAGTGTTTTTTCACAGTCTGATTGCCTATGAAATTCAATTTTTTTTCTTGGACACACAGGTAAAATAATACGTTTCACAAACTTCCTTGCAATTAAGTGTGATCACATGACTGAGCTCTTAAAAATGGAATATGAGTGGAAGTGGTGTGCCACTTTTAGTTTTGGACCTTAAGAAATTCCACTTATCATCCCTCACTCATTTTTTTCCCTTTGATTGAAGGTGAAGAAACACAGCGACTTGGTGGACACTTTTGACTTTTTCTTATATTAATTACTTAACCTGTAAAATGGGTACTTGCCCCATTTCGTTTATGCAACTACTAAGAAAAAAGTAAAGCACTTGTCTAATGTTATTTTCATAAAGAAACTTTTCATAAAGGTGTATTTTAATAAAAATTATAATTATTGCGCAAAACATTTAAATATTGGTTATTTATGCATATGTAAATAGCACATGACAGGAGCCAATTAATTTTGCATATTAGAAATAACCACTTTATAACAAAAATAATAAATTAAAAACTCAAGTAGAGCATGGAAAGAGTGGCAGTGTTTTTTTCCTTATGTACCATTATCGATCTGTTTCCTACTCTCACTGGAAAAATCCCTTAGTCAAAAATTTAGTATTAAATATGGCTTTAAGCACATGGAATTGACAGATGGATTATACTTACTACTTATTACTAATAAGCTCAGTGTTTCAATATATAAAGAAGCAGCCAATTAATATGTCCAACAAGTATTCATTGAGAATCAACCAAGCTCTTATTTCCTTCAGAAAATTTAAAAAAGCAATTTCCTTCTTATTATTTGCACTTCTGGTATAACTGCTATTCTTTCAGAAGATTTTTTTCCTGCATGTCACTATGTATAATGAATATACACCTGAAGTATACAACATACACTCACTTTTGAATGTTTACTACAGCTTCTTGAGTTCTAGCAAATTACATTTTAATTTAAATATGAACATTGTCATTTTCTCATTTTAAATATTACCAAGTATACTGCTTCATTCAAATTATATAAAGGTTACATGTCTTTTATACTCACACAACATGAATACAACAGTTTTATATATAGATAGCTGAAGAGAAATTTAGAAATTTTACTTAGTTAATCTAGTCCTGTTAGATAGAACTACAAGAGTTTGAGATTTCCATTAAACGGAAATAAAGAAGAAAGAAGAAAAATGTCCTTCAACAGGTTTGTTTGAGCTACATGGTGCCAGAAAATGATTGAGCTGATTTTATTCTTTGAATTGAAATATGGAGTTTTTTCTATTGATTGAAACTAGCAGATGTTTTGGCATAATGCAGAGACAATTAAAGCATCCTGAACAGATGAAACTCCTATCTTATTTTCAAAGACATGTGAAAAGGATTTGACAACTTCATTTGGAAATAAATTATAATATTTAACGACTGTCACTTTTTGGAAAGATTTCTATTACAAGTCCTTCACCCTGTATTTGAAAATCTGATTTTGTTCTTATTCTGTTTCTAATAAAATTTGAAAACATGCATTCTAGTCCTCAGGTAAAATCCTTTTGCATTTCATCTCTCATGTACTATTACTTCCTTTAGGCACACCACAGGATGTTATGCTTAAATATTGATACCCTTTTTCATTTTATGTATATTTATTATCTACAATTCACAAAACATTGTATTAGATGCTTTGAAAGTTCACAAATGCCTTCAAAACATGTTTAATAGAAAAGGTTATCCATGCTTATTTATATCTATAATTGATGAACAAAAATCCTTTTTGTTAACATTTATTGTATTTGTTACTACTTGTTCAATATCCATTTTCTCTGCTGAGCTGTTATCTCCACAAATGTAAGTACTATGTCTGGAATGCTCATGGCTCAAAATAACTTAAAAAACAAATATTTCCTGAATAAATAAATGGTTTAATAAGTAAATTTGGCACAAAATATATTGATACTATATTATATTTATTATTTTGAGTTATCTTCAATTATGTTTTATATTTTGGATAAATATCACTTAAGAACATTTTTCTACCTATGTTTTTTATATACTTAAGTCTTGAAAAGAAATAAAATATCAATTTAGACTGTGAATAGTCAGTAAATCTGTATTTTGTGTTTATCCTTGATTTATTGTTATACTCAAAATGTAATTATATCATAGGTTGAAGAAAAGATAATTTAAAGAAATTAAGTGACAATAGCTTGCTTTAAAATATTGGCAGTTCTACGGGGACTTGTACTAGCTGGGTCAATACTTTCAATCTTATAGTGACTTTCTGCTCATATATTTAAATACAAAATTTTATGGCAACATACCAAATAAATCAAGAAAATAGAAATTTTATTTGCCTTAGGTAAATATTTAGCAAACTATAGTCTAGTTTCAGAACTAAGCTAAGAAGTTCCATATAAAATTATCACTGACATATTTTTCTTTGACATTCTTACGCATATTTATAATTAGGAATTCTGTTTCAAAAGCTTCTTATTGCAAATGAAGAATAATAAACTGACATGAGAAATTCTTAGGTGGGTCTATAATTTTTATCAGATGAGCCAAATATTGCATTAATCATAGATAATACTTTAACAAAAGTAGCATTCTTTGAGCTGATACATTGATTAAGTTATACAAAAATATATAAATATTTTAATGAGATTTAGAAAAAAAGTTAAAGTTCACATCACCTTCTATCTAACACTATAAATTTGGCCCATTGTTGATTGGGGTACATAGATTAATAAGAAAGAATTCTTATTCTCAAATAACTTTTAATCCTAAAGCAAGAAATGTGATGATTATCAAATATAACTTAACAATATAAAGGGTGGCATATGACCTAGAAAAAGAAACAGGACACTAAGGAATTCCAAAGAGGATATGTAATTTCCAAATAGGCCTATAGGAGGGAAGAGGTGTTTGAAATTAGTCTAAAAGAATCAACAGTGCACATTAAGCATTTTTTTAAAATAGTGGCTCATTTTCCTTTCAACCCTTTTGGGAAACTAAAGACCATCTCAATGATTGGAAGACATAGAATATAATTAAAATTCCCTTTTGGAATAATACAATGGTATTTTGGGGTTCCATTTTTAGTATATTATTATAGTAAAATGAGAAATAAAAGATCACATATGATTCCAGTAACACAGAGCAGAAGGCATATTAAGAGGCTGAGGTCAGACTTTGATTCATTTTATGACCCTAGCCCAGTTTTCCTGAAGGGAAGACACTGGTTTTCAGTTGTGGTTGTGTAAAGGTTCTTTATAATTTGTTTAATATATTCAAACACTCAAATCTAAAGAGTGATGTTAAAGTGAGATATCTCAGGAAAAACAGCACGTATCAGCTCCAATCTATCCATGACTGTATTTCATTTAAGGAGTTATCAAAAAATATGAATGCATACCTCCTCCCAAAACAAAGTTAATTTCCACACTATCTGATAATTTCTTTTTTTAAAGATATTACTAAATTTGATGATCTTCTGTTAATTTTTCTGAACTTTTTTCACAATGCAGTAAATAAACAAGTCAACAAGGATGTGCTAACTTTAAAGGAAGCCATTTATAAATGCAACTGTTTGCAAATTTGTGTTGTGCAACAGTTGCCTACCAGATGGGTTGGGTTCTAGCGAGGCAGATTGACTAGGTCCAAGAGAGGAATGTGAGAAAGGAAGAATCTGACTAGAAATGAAAAAGCAAAAGAAAATGAAAAATTACAAATAACTAGAAGAAAAAGTTTGATTGAGATGCACAATAAGAGAGAAAAGCTAGGTTAAATATTTCAAGTGTTGGGAATCAGAACAATTGACCCATTTATTCAGCATGGTAGTCATATGAAGAAGCAATTTCACCTTAAAAATGGAGAAGATAATTGAATCTGGCTTGGAAGATCTTACTTAATGTAAGTGCTACATATGTAGATGTTCCAATTGGACTGTTTGAATAAAATTGCTTTTTAAGAGAGCAAGAAGTTTTATTTTCAAAGGTATTATACAGACTAGTACCTCATGATGTACTTATAAGAAATCCAGCATAATATGTACTTAATGTATACATTTATTCCTTTTTGATTGAATGTTATGATTATTGTAAATTTTAGGTCCTTTTATTTTGTTGGCCAAGCATTTCTCCTTATGCTGGAAAAACCTCAACTGAATAGTAAGGTCATTTATTATCTTAATCACCTTGACACCACCAATGGACAAAAAAGTTTGAATTATTAGTCGTGGGCAACTATTGAAAGAGCTCACGTTTCTTCATGTTTTAGACGTAAAAGAAAAACCTGTTCAAGAAACCAGCATTCATGTTGCTAATGTGTAAGTAAAAACCATCTACATGGAGGTAGCTTTGCTTTAATTTATTTTATATTTTATTTTTTTATTTTATTTTATTTCATTTCATTTTATTTCATTTTATTTTATTTCATTTCATTTTATTATTTCAGCTTAGTTTAGTTTACTTAGAGGTGGGTTGCTTAGGACCAGGGAAGCTAAAATCCAAACCATTATCACTGTAAAGGTTAGAAATAAATTAAACTTCATGTAAAGTTCAAGTCAGAACTGTCATGAATAACTCTAACTGACCTAGTTCTTGCAGCAGAAGAAGGAGGGTCACCAAGTAGAACATAATGCTGTCTGTTTAACAAAGAAGTCACCCAGTATTTGTATGGAGAAATTGATTACATGAGACTAGTTACTCCATATTTTTGTTGTTACTATTATTTTCATTATTATCATCTTAAGTGTTTAAGTCATTATAAGCTTTATGGTTAAAAGAAGATAAATTACTTCTCTGTGATATCCTTTTTTAATGTAGTAAATTGAATATAGCTCCCTATGCAATGTTAGCCATGATAACAATAATTGGAGTATGTGTATAAAGTTTTACCTTGCTCGATATTGCTCCAAAAGAATAGTATGAACACTGTCCGTGGTCTATTATTCTAGAAATTTAAACATTATGTAACCTCATCTTCCTTATCATGCTAAGAAAGACAATTTTAGTGTAGCATTTAGCATTTTCAAGTACTTAGAGCCATAATAGTATTTCTGTTTTTACAAGGCTTTATATCAAATACAATATTAACTAATTTTATAACGACAGTTGGTCTAAGTTTATAGCTTATAATTTCTGATGACTCAGTGCACTAGTGCATCTTATCTAGGTTATTAAGTGGATATGGGATGTTAAATTGTAGTGGGACAAATCTTGATAGTCCTAGGAAACGTTTAGATATAGAAAGGATTAGGCATATGTAAGTCGAAACTTTTAAAATTTCTTTTGTCTTTTTAATTCCCCTTTTTTCTTCTCAATTTAGTAAAGTATTTTAGACTTTTTTAGATTGCAAATACTTTTCTAATTAATTTTAAAATATTTATAGTAATATTAGCAATCAAATAATACAAGGCATATTCTAAAAATATTTACAAAATTTTCTACATCACCTCTCTTTAGCCCCTATAGACTCCCAATACAAGTTTTCTTGAAGTGATTTCCAAAATTTTTAAAAGGTATATGTTTATAACTCTGTGTCTTGATTGACTTTTGAACAAAAAAAATCTATTAATTCCTCAATAGGACGTAGATATATAGATACAATCTTATACTCCCAAAATTCTTAGTCATATGTAATTTTAATTTTCTACATATTTGCCTCATAACAATGTTTTATTTTTTTCCTGAGTTTTCTAATTGATTTCACTTTTTCTTTTTGAGAAAAAAACAGAAGTGCATTTTTATCCCAAATATCTCATCAATTTCAGCTGATTGTAGTCAGCTGACTATATCCAACTACCTGCCTCCTGCTATTTAAATATGTTCTTCCTTCACTCTTTCTGTCTCAATAAATGGAAATGCCGTTGTGCCAAAAACTTTGCTGTCAATCTTGCCTCATCTCTTTTTCTTTCATATACTTCCAATCCAGCCAAAACTCCTGTCAGCTATACCGTTAAATAACATATCAAATCTGACTATCTCTTGTCATTTTCTTTGTTAAAATCCTATTCTATGTAACCGTCATCTTTCCTCTGAATTACTGTAATAGTGCCTGCACTGGTTTTCTTTCTTCCATTCTTTCTCCATAACAATCAATTTTACATACAACAGAATGATCCTATCAGTCATTCAACCTTATCCTATCTCCCTCAGAAGTAGATACAGTCTTTATTATAGCCTTAAGGTCCTTCAAGACTTCTCATTAGGCTTCTGTTTTCTTTGTGTTCAGCTCTTCTTTCATTCTCTCCACTCCAGCTGCATTGTCCTCTTTCATGTTTCTAAAACTTTAGATTTCAGTGCACCTTAGCTGTTAGGAGAGAAAATTTACCTGTCTCACCTACTGGAAATAACAGCTGCTAGCAGATTCTCTTTCATCATACTTTCTTTTCCTTTTGTTGTACCCAATGTTTTAAGAGATCACCAAAAGAGCCAGCTCTGATGTAAGCACAAAAGGGTTTTTTTTTTAATTCAGACTCGAGCCTGGGCTCACGCTTGTAGCTGGCTCAGCAGCTTGGAATGAGAGCGAGCCCCGTCTCAGGTTTACACGCACCTTTTATACAGAATTCTGAGGGAGTGGGGTGGCTTTACAAACTTGTTCACACAGGATTGGATAGAACTGCATAAACACGGTTACAGAGATACTGATTGGTTGGTTCGTTT
>CAUYQG010086972.1:0-17957 GCA_963574415.1 Tarsius wallacei
GTAGTTCCAGCTACTCGGAAGGCTGAGGCGGAAGGATCGCCGGAGCCCAGCAGGTCGAGGCTGCGGTGGCCGGGAGCGGCCACTGCACTCCAGTCTGGGCGACAGAGTGAGACTCCAACTCAAAAAAAAAAAAAAAAAAGAATATATGTATGTGTTAATGTTGTAAAATTTAAATCTGCAAACTCAAGCCTTTCTTCAGCTGATAAATATGTTAACTGCATTATAGCTTTAACTATTTTATGCTTATTTCATCAAAGGGATTTAAGCAGAATAGTAACAAGGATGGAATTTATTTTGTGAGCGTTTTGGTGGCAGTGCAGAAAATCAATTTTGAGCAAGACAAAGACAAATATTGGAAAATACATTAGAAGTCTTCTGCAAAATATCCAGAAATACAGAGGGCACTACTAACAAAGAAGCGAAAGTAGATTTTAAAAAATATCTAAGAAGCAAAATCAAAAACTACATAACTTGGTGATTAATTGGATATGAAGGAATAGGAAAAATTTAGAATGAATGCTCACATAATGTATGTGTGACAGTGTCACTGGTACCATCATTAATTATGATTAGCCATAGAGGGGAAAGAACAAGCTGAGGTGTCTGTGTGTTCTAGCTATCCAGGGCTATATAACAAACCACCCAAAATTCAAGGTTATAAAAATAGCAATTGCACTTATCTCACCAATCTACAATTTGGACAGAGTCAGAATTCATCTTGGCTCTACATGGTACCCACTTGGGCAGCTTGACTGGAAGCTGGAGACTCCACTTCCAAGATGGTGTACTCATACGGCTGGCAAGTCCATGCTGGCTACTTTCTGGGACCTCTGCCAGGCTGTCAGCTCAAACACCCATATGTGGGCTCTCCGTATGACTCCCTGACTTTTTCACAGCATGATGTCTGGGATCCAAAAGCAAGCATTCCAAAACACAAGAGGTGGAAGTTACCAACTTCTTGATGTTTAAACTTGGCACCTTATTACTTGTACTGTATGCTATTGGACAAGCAGCCATAAATCTCACACTCAAAAAGAGGGTCACAGACCCTGTTTCTCAATAGGAAGCATATCAAATAAATTTGCATCATGTATTAGAACCTCCATTTTTGTAGGACATCTTAAATCTCACTGTGGCTGAATAAGTCCAATAGATAATTTAATTTACAAATCTTAAGTTTAGGAAATAGGTCAAAAAAGATATTACAACTTGAGAGATGTGCCAGAAACACATGTATTATAACTTTAATAAAGCTTAAGTTTCAGGCCCCTTACTTCCAAAGTCAGACTTTGTACTTCATTTCATTTTATTTTTTCTTAAATGGAGGTCTCAAAGTTATATAAGCTTCAGACTCTATGAAATCTTATCTATCCCAAGTGAATTTTAAACCATAAGAGTAGATGAAATTATCTGAGTGATAGCATCAAATGAAAAGAGCAGTGGTCTAAGAATGAAAGCCTACAAGTGTCAATATTCACATCATTAGGAGAGAAAGAGAAAGGAGATTAGGAAGGAGATTTTTAAAATATAACCAGAGAAGTAGACAGAGATCAAAAAAAGAAGTTTCTCAAATATACCAGAAAGCTTCAGAAAGGAACACCTGGTAAACAGTCTCAAAATAAAGCATAAAGGTTAAAAAAAAAAAAAAACTGGGCAAGGCTCGGTGGCTCAGCCTGTAATCCCATGCTTTGGGAGGCCGAGGTGAGTGAATTGCCTGAGCCCGCGGGTTCGAGACCTGCCTGGGCAACTTGGCGAGACCTCATCTCTATCATAAATCAAAAAATTAGCCGGGCATGGTAGTGTGCACCTGTAGTTCCGGCTCCTTGGAAGGCTGAGGTGGAAAGATTGCCGGAGCCCAGCAGGTTGAGGCTGCAGTGGCCGGGGAGTGGTCATTGCACTCCAGTCTGGGCAACAGAGTGAGACTCCAACTCAAAAAAAAAACCTGAAAAAGAATCCTTTTGAGATGGCATCATGGAGATTCATTAGCAGTTTTGTCAAAGCAATGAAAGCCAGCTTTCAGTGTGTTGAGAGTAAATGTTAATTGCGAAAAAAAAAAGAAAGTAAGAAATTTGGCTGGCAAACATTAGACTTAGATGCAGGAGTAAGGGAAGCGGGAGCTAGAAAAATACAACTTTTTACAACTGTTTTCAGCAAATTACAAAGTCTGAATAATGTTATAACTATTAAAGAAGTTGAAGCAATATTTTAAAATATTTCTACAATGAAAACACCAGCCTCAGATAGCTTTACACAAAAATTTTCCCAATCTTTCAAGAAAGAAATAATCTGTCTTATATAATATCCTTCAGAAAATAAAAAAAAGAAATATGCCCCCAAGTCCTTTTACATAACCAGCATAAACCTGATACCTAAACCATTCAGACATTGGGAAAAGGGTAATCTTCAGCCCTTTAAAAGTCACTAATAAAGATGCAAAAATTTTAAACAAAATGTTAGCAAAGCCAAATGGAACATATAGATAAAAAAAATAGATAAAAAAAATAATGTGCCACAATCAAGTCGATTTTATCTCAGGAATGCAGGGATGGTTTAATATTAGAAAAATCTATAAAGTAGTTCACACATTAACAAATTAAGAATGAAAACCATGTGGCCATGTGAATAGATGTGGAAAAAGAATCCGATAAAACTCAATAAGGCAACTCATAGTAAAGGAAGAATGGAAAAGACCTTCTCTAGCATAATATCTAACATCAGGAAGTGCTGGAAACATCCTCTTTTAAAGTCAGGAATGAAACACTACCATTACTTCTCATCAACACTGTACTGAAGGCTCCATTTATACCACATCTTCTAAACTCATCTCTCTGTCTACATTGTTAATTCAGTCTCTACTTGACATCCTCAAAGCATCTAGCTCTGAACTGAACAATTGAATCCAGTCTTTAAGTTTAGGGATGCTTGAGTTCACCTCTAGGAACTCCCATTTGATTGATCTGGGTATAGCATGAGCATCTGAATTTTCAGAATCTCCCCAGGCAATGTGCAGCTCAGGTTGAGAATCACTGAATTAGAGGAAGAAGAGGAAACAGAGGAGAAAAGGTGGGGAGGGAAGAGCAGGGCAGCGATTCTCAAACTTGACTGCACATTAAAATTACCCAAGGAGCTTTCTAAAATCCTGATGTCCAGATTCCACCCAATAGTGATTCTGAAATTAGAATCTGTGGAAGTAGGATCCAGGCATAGTATATGTTATAAGATCCAAAGCTTTCTTTTATGCAGTCAAGGTTGAAAACCACTACTCTCTACCTTCTCTTTAGATGACGTCATCATCAGCTCCTTGGGTACCAATACCAAATAAATGCCAGTGGCTTAAAAATGGATGTATAGGCCGGGCTCGGTGGCTCAGTCTGCAATCCCAGCACTTTGGGAGGCCAAGGCAAGTAGATTGCCTGAGCCCTCACGTTCTTGACCGGACTTGTCTCCACAATAAATCAAAAATTAGCCAGGCGTGGCAGCGCACACCTGTAGTTCTGGCTACTTGGAAGGCTGAGGCAGAAGGATCACCGGAGCCCAGCAGGTCGAGGCTGCGGTGGCCGGGAGCGTGCCACTGCACTCCAGTGGGACTCCAACTCAAAAAAAAAAAGAAAAAATCAGTGTATCTTGCCTATAGTTCTCTTCTAAGCACAAACATAATAAATCCAACTGCCAGCTCTGCATCTTCTCTTGGAAGTCCCAAAAGCCTACGGCTTCTTCTCCCTCACACTCGTATCCACATACTCACTTCTGCCCACTAAGCAGTAGCTCCACAAGGGTGAGGTTTGTGATAGAAGTAGAGTTTCTCAAATCTCCCTTCACTGAAAATAGACGTTTTCCACATTATTAGTATACCTGCGAATAGAAATTAAGAATTGTAGCAGCCGGGCTCGGTGGCTCAGCCTGTAATCCCTCGCTTGGGGAGGCTGAGGTGAGTGGATGGCCTGAGCCCGCGGGTTCGAGACCTGCCTGGGCAACTTGTCGAGACCTCATCTCTACAATAAATCAAAAAATTAGCCGGGCGTGGTAGCGCGTGCCTGTAGTTCCAGCTACTTGGAAGACTGAGGAGGAAGGATCGCTGGAACCTAGCAGGTCGAGGCTGTGGTGGCCGGGAGCGGCCACTGCACTCCAGTCTGGGCGACAGAGTGAGACTCCAACTAAAAAAAAAAAAAAAAATTAAAATAACAATAATAATAATATATAATTTTAATTGGGATTAAAATATTTTGCTTTTCTACACTTTTCATAAAATATGATATATGCAATAAAATGTATATAAAGCATGTATGGCTGATTTAAAACATACATAGAATGACTACCAATGCCAGGAAAAAAAATATTTCCTACTCCAGAAACTCTCCTCATGTTCCTTCTCCAGAATAACTCCTTCTGTGCTTAAAATAACCCCCTCTGTATTCAGAGTTTACCACTGTATTGATTTTGCTGTAATCACTTCCTGTTCTTTATATGTAATTGGACACCTGTAAACAATATAATTTAGTTTTGTATGCTTTTGGATTTTTATATTATTAGAACAGTGTAATTGTCTTTGACATCTTGTTTCTTTTCTCAAAATTATGTTTGTGAGATTCATCCATTATGCATGAATATATCACTATTACTTATTTCACCATACCCATGTGATGGTTAGTTTCATGTGTCAGATTGGCTAAGCTATAGTACCTATATTTAATTACTTAATCAAATACTAATCTAGAGGTTACTCTGAAGGTATTTTGTAGATTGGTTAAAATCTATACTTAGCTGACTTTACGTAAGGAGATTACCCTCGATAATGTGGCTGAGCCTGTTCCATACAGATAGAAATATCTCACGGCTTCTGTTTCTCTGGAAAACCCTGACCAATGCAACCCAGTTTTGGGAATAATAATGCTATAGATTTTCATGCATTTGTGTTCTGAAGCACACATACAAGCCTCCCTAGGATATATAACTAGATTTTCTGGGTATGCATATTTTTTTCAGCTTATTAGGGGACACACACTATTTTAAAAAATGTATATGAGAGCTCTGATTTCTCCATATTCTCACCACTACTTGGTGTTACCAGATATTTTGATAAGTATGCACTATTCCATTGTGCTTTTAATTTGCATTTTCCTGGTGAACAATAATATAGAGCTACTTTTCAATCTTTACTGACCATTTGAATATTCACTTTTGTGAAGGCCACTTTCCTTTTCAAAAAATTAGATAGTCTATTATTTTAAATTTGAAATGAGTTATGTATAGATTCTAACCTTTTATTTCAAATGATTTTTCCCTTTTTGCAACTTGTTTTTGCATGGCTTCTTTACTGTCTTTGATTAAAAGACAATTTTATTGTACAAAACGTTATCAATATTTTCCTTTATTGCTATTACCACGTGTGCCTTCTTTAGGAGATAATTTACAGCTTTGAGATCTCAGATACGTGATTCTATAATACCTTCTAAAATCTGTCATTTTTCTTTCCGTAGTTAAGTTATAATCTAAATGCAATTGATTTTCAATATGTTGTAATGCGTGGGACCAATTTTATTTTGTTTTAAATAGTACTCAATTGACTAGTACCCTTTTTTTTTTGAATGGCCATATTCTCCATTGATCTACCATCCCCCTCTCACATATATGAAAGTTCTATAAGTGTGCAGACCTACTTCTTGGTGTTCTGTTATGTTCAGATGGCCTCCCTTTAAAAAAAAAAAATCCCTGTTTCAATTCCATAATAACTAATTGACTACAGCTCCATAATATGTCAGGATGTCTTGAGACTATGTCTTGCCCAGCTGATTTTCAAGAGTATTTTAGTTATTATGTTCTCACGTTTATTTAAAAATGACTGTATCAAGTTCCATCACAAAAAACAAAAAAGATAGTATTGAATATACAAATATGTTTGGGAAGAATTTGTGTCTTAGGGATATTTTATTCTTATAGCTATGAATATGGCATATCTCTGTACTTTAAGTTTTTAAAAGTGTTTTAGTGAGATTTTATATATTCCCAATAGAATTCACATCTTTTGTTAGATTTATTCCTATGTAATTCACAGTCTTGGTGCTATTGTAAATAATATAATTTTTGCTTTATTTTCTAGTGTAAGTTGTGAAATGGAGAAAGTTGAATTTTGCTTCTCTATCTCAGTTATAATATTATTGTCTATATTATTTTTTGCTTACTAAATTTCTGAGACAGTAGTGCAAAAACCTGTGAATATAATAATAAAAATCTATAATTTCTCCTTTTAATTTTCAAAAGTGGTTAGGTTCAAATACACGTTTATTATAAATATTTTATTGATTTCTTTAAAATCTATCAATTTTTTTGTGTATGGTGATAGGTAGGGGTCTTATTTTAATACTCTACATGTGATCAGTCAGCTTTCCCAGCACCATTTATTGAATAAGTTCTCTTCTCCCCAGTAGTTGTTAGTGGAGTATTTGTTGAAGATGAAGTTGATTAAGAAATGGAGGTTTTCCTTAGGAATCTCTATCCTGTTCCATTGGTCTATATGCCTGTTCCTGTACCAATACCAGCAATACCAGCCCTGTTTGATTATTGTAGCCTTATAATAAAATTTAAAGTCTGGAAGTATGATAGCACCCGCTTGGTTTCTTTTGCTAAGAGTTGTTTTGGCTATTTGTGGTCGTTTATAATTCCATATGAATTTCTGCATTGTTGTTTCCAAGTCTGAAAAGAATATGCTGGTAATTTAGTGGGTATTGCATTAAATATGTAGATTACCTTTGGTAGGATGGACATCTTAACAATGTTCATTCTTCCAATCCATGAGCATGGAATATTTTTCCCTTTGTTTGTGTCATCTTTGATGTCTTAGAAAAATGTTTTGCAGTTTTCATTGTAAAGGTCTTTCACTTCTCTGGTTAGAAAGATTCTAGAATATTTCTTTTTTTTTAATTGTTTGTGGCCGTTGTGAATGGGATTGTGCTTTTTTATTTGGTTCTCTGTCTGTTTTTTGTTGGTGCATAAGAATACTACTGTCTTTTGTATACTGGTTTTTTACCCTGAAACTTTGCCAGAGTCCTTTATTAGTACAAGAAGGTTTTTTGACAGATTCTCTGGGGGTTTCGAGGTATAGAATCATATTGTCAGCAAAGAGAGATAGCTTGACCTCCTTTTACCCTACTTGAATACTCCTGATTTCCTTCTCTTGTCTGATTGCTCTAGCTAGGACTTCCAACACTATGTTGAACAAGAGGAGTGAACGTGGGCAGCCTTGTCTTGTTCTGGTTTTCAGGGGAAATGCTCTCACTTTTTGTCCATTTAGCAATATGTTAACAGTGGTTTAATCATAGATGGCTATTACTATTTTGACGTATGTTTCCAAAGACCTAAACGTAAAACCTCAAACTTTAAGAACATTAGAAAATGCAGGAGACACCCTTATGGAAACTGGAACTGACAACCAATTACTTATCAAAACCCCAAGTCCCCATGCCATAAGAGATAAGATAGACAAATTGGACCTAATCAAATTGAAAAGCTTCTGCAAAGCCAAAGAAACTATCAAGAGATCGGGAGACAGCCCAAAGAATGGGAAAAAATATTTGCCAACTGTATATCTGACAAAGGTCTAACATCTAGAATCTACAAGGAACTCAAACGTGCCAAAAATAAAAAAACAATTAGCCCTATTAAAAAGTGGGCAAAAGATGGAAACAGACACCTCTCAGAAGGAGACATGTGAGCAGCCAAGGTCAATGAAAAAATGCTCAGCCTCACTAATCATCAAAGAAATGCAATTTAAAACTACACTGTGATACTACCTAACTCCAGTCAGGATGGCCATCATCAATAACTCAAAAAACAACAGATGCTGGAGAGGATATGGGGAAAAGGGAACACTTCTACACTGTTGTTGGGGGCGTAAACTAGTAAAACCTCTGTGGAAAACAGTGTGGCAATTCCTAAAAGATCTAAAAATTGACCTCCCATACAACCCATCAATCCCCCTTCTGAAATTATACCCAGAGGAATTCAAATCTTTCTACAGAAAAGATACCTGTACATGCGTGTTTATTGCAGCACTATTCACAATAGCAAAAACATGGAACCAACAGTGCTGTCCATTGAAAGTACATTGGATTAAAAAATATGGTACATATACATTATGGAATATTATGCAGTCATAAAGAAGGACAAAATTATGAACTTCGCAGCAACTTGAATGGATTTAGAGTCTGTAATACTCAGTGATCTATCACAGAAACAAATAACTGAGTACCATATGTTCTCATTCAAAAGTGGACCCTGAACAATTATCATAATACTATAAGAAAGGTATTGTCAATAGTAGGAAACTGCCAGGGGAGGGATCTGGAAACAGGGGGCACCCTTCATCAATAAGGTACCTGATCTCAAACTAGGTGATGTGGGGACCAAAGTGAGGCCCAAACTTCATTTGTATACCTTACCCTGAATTGTACCCCACATCTTTAAAATAAAAAAAAAATCTGTCCATTTTTTATCCTTATTGAAGCATTTTGATTCAACTTTTGTTCTTTAGCACTTACAATTAAACGAGCACACCCAGCTTTTCAATTTTCTAGTAGTTTTTTGAAGTATGCCATATTATTTTCCTCCTACTGCATAAGATGTGTTCACTTCCTGTAAGTCTCACATTCCTCTGTATTAGAATAAATTATATTTTACTAAGACATAGCATTTATAAACATTTTCCAAAACCATGATGAGATAAATAAATGCCCAGAGGTGCCATAGCTTTTCTTTTCTTGTGTATCAGAATAGCGAATCAAGATCAAAATTAGATGTGCTCGTATGCATTTAATAACCAAAGGACTGAAAATATCTGTCCTTTGATTCTGCTCAGTTTATAATATATTTAAAGAGTTTTGCCAGAATAAGGAAGATTGTGCACACTGAAAGTCTAGATCACAGTGAAATAATTTTTGTGTTCTCCAGCCAGTCCATGCTTCTGCAGTCCCAGGTGTGCTCTTTTTGATCCTGTGCTGCTTTATTTTATCGTTTGCCAGTGGGCAGTCTGAATGGGAAGTACTTAGAAAATCTAGAGCAGAGCTGCCCAGTTCTATAGTGCTGGAACGACTTAACTTTCAGTTAAACTAAAGTTGTCTACATTAGAATAATAAATTTTTGGTACAGAGATGAATTTTGGAAGCTGCAATTAGGTGTGCTTCCGAAATGATTCAAGTTCCAAAAGTCCAGTCATCAGATGAATTTTGTGATCTAGTCGTGACCACCTGCATGACTTTCTCCTTGGTTCAACTCTAATATTTGGAACTGGTCAGACAGTTGCGATGCTTTAACCATCTTCAAGGACAACCATCTCATCTGGAATTCAGCCTCTGGTCACTTCTCTGGTTTCTAATTCCTCTCACGGGCAGGTGCCACTTGTACTGGGAAATGTGGTCCCTATTTTTATCTGAAAAAAAGTTGATGTTTCCTGCCAGGCCCACCAGGCTAAATATTCTGTGGAGATGATGGTCTGATTCCTCCTCTTTATTTTTTATCTCACTTTTATCAATTTTTGGTTGGACTTAATTTAAAACCTGCTGAAATTAGATGACTAGATTGTATTATGCTCTCTCTGTATTATTCTATCAGCCTTCCTCTGCCTTGAGAATACCTATTTAGATACATCAAAATTATAATGAAAATTAGTTAATAGTAATATTAGTTACATTGAGTTATTAAATTTTAGATAAGATATATATTGTCCTTTTATCTCCTTTGTTAATATTATATGTGTATATAATGATTCCTTTACTAGTTAAATAGGATAATCTGTAGCTTTGCCTTTTTATATTATCTTATGATAGCTTTTATACCACCGCCATAAAAATTGTAAAATCTTTACAATAGTATAATTTCATTTATTCTTACTTGCTTTTGTGCTATTGTTGTCATATATTTTATTCTACCTAGGCTATACATCACATACGATATTGCAATCATTCTTACTTGAAACTATCAATATCGTTTCAAATTTGACTTCATATTTACCTTTTCTGAAATCTTCATCCCTTACTGCTTAGATCTTTACTGTCCTACTTCTGCTAGTTTCAAAATCTGGCTAATATCTAAAAGAGGAGATTGGCCTAGACCAATTCTTGCTAGCATGTAAACTTACGTAATATTTTGTTCTGATAATAAATGTGTATTTATTGTGTGTGCGTCTTTTCATGGTAGCATAGATATTTCTCATTTGTCGATTGTTAACTTGTGATCTTGGATTCTAGCTGTAATTCCTTACTTGCACAAGTTAAGGGACCCTAACCAACTCAAGCCTCTGTACCTATGATAAAATAACAGCCCTTACACAAAATTTGAAGATCACCACATCTATTTTATTATATCCCCCAACTCTATTTCTTAAATGAATCACAAGCAATTTGAACAGAATACACATACATGAACTGCGTCATTGAAGGAAATACGATCCAGCTGAAAGCCTAAACTATAAAATGAGCACAAAGATCACCTATATGAGTGGTAAGGATGGTGTTCAAGTAAGTCCTTTTCCTTGAAGCTCAGAAAGAGTGAAAATGTAGACTTTTCCAAGGTGAGTGAAACACCCTATAATATGGAACAAAAATGTTTTGTTTGCCACAGAATAAACGATGTGAAATGGCTGACACCAGGAAAAGCTTCCCTGGACCCATTTTATTCTGATAAAGAGGGGAAAATGGGATGTATGGGGTATTATAACACAGTATATCACATTCTCTGAAAGCTGCTGATTTTTGTCTCATGAGAGAAAAGGAGACTTTGTCTTGTGGACAGTTCTATACTTCATATTACTGTTGGATAGGGAGGAGGAAAGTTGAAAGAATTCACATACTACATCCTGCATCTTATGGAAAAGTGCTGCCAGTCTGGAACACAGCCATAGACCTCTCCCCAGAGATTCCTATAAAAAGGTGGTCCAGAAATAACTTTTCTCCTTCAAAGATGAGGAATCCAAAATATAACAGCATAAAACATATTCAAATGAATATGGAAACGAGAGAGCAGAAGAAAAATATCAGTAAAATGTTGTCACAAAGAAGAAAAAATTTTTGAACTAACATTTTTCAATGAACATAAACAAAGACAAAACAAAACAACTTTAATCAATACCCTTTATGAAACAAAAGTATACATAAAATTTATAAGAGTTCAAAGAAAAAATAACGGGACAATAAGTGAGGATGAAATGTCATTTGGAAGAGGTCAGAATATATATGGCAGAAAAAAATGTGTAAATAAAGAGATATATGTATGGGTGAAAAGGGATAATACCTTTCCTCATTTATCAAAAGGATTATCATGGCCAACAACCATGTAACAAAAGACTGGTTAACAGGAGAAAAGCATAACAAATGTGTTTAATCATAGTTTACATGACACAGGGCTTTCAGAATGAAGACCCTAAGACCCCAGGAAAACTGTCTATTTTTATGCTTAGATTCGAAGAATGAATAGATGTTTAGAAATGTGATTAGACAAAAAGAGTATGACTTAATGGGAATAGACTGAAGGGGCAACCCAAGAAGGCCTGTCTGTTCAGATTTTCCTTGGGCCTCTCTATGCGGCATTCCTTCTTCTGGGTGTGGGGCAGGACACTTTCTGAACTGGGGGTCTTATGACCTACCATTAAACTAAGTAGGTCAGGGAACTTCTTTATGGCCAGTTCTTACACATAAAGGGGTAAAGGTTAGAGTAATATTTTTAGGTTTTATGAATAGCTTTGAGGAAAAGGAGTTCTGGTTTCAATGACCTAACTGCCTTGGGGAAAAGGGATTCTAATGTCTTTATCTTTTCTTGGGGAAAAATGAGCAATGAGAGACAGAAGGGAAAGAGAAGGTCAGAAAGAAATTTGCTTCCTGGGCAGCTTCTGAGGGCTTCACTTAAGAAAGACAATGGGGAAAAAAAACCACGGTTAAATACAAATTTAGGGTCACAAAGAATTGAAAAGCCTAGAAAATAAAATAGGAATGAATAAAAATGTTAGCAGAATTAGAGAGAAAATAACAGAAACAGATAACAAAGGATATGTGGTATACAGAAAATTTGACTACACAAAAAGCACAGACTAATATTTAAATATAAAATTGAAGAACAGAATCCTTAAACTTAAAAACTTAAAACAAGATTTTGGGTAGAAAAAATGTTCTTAATATCAACAATTGTAAATGAATTCTTTGGAAATTTTGGCAAAATAAATAGGTACTTATAGGGAAAACATATATAGAGACTCTCACAGATATATTGAAGCAACTTCTACACAATCCTCAGAGAAAGAGTGACCAATGTATTTTATAAGCAAATGAAATTGCAATACTTGCATAAAAGCTGTATATACTTGTAAATATCCAGAAACTTTGGAAACCATGTAGTTTTCATGATTCCCTTTTGAATCTACTAGAGGATAACCATCAACCAAACAGAAGATGACTAAAAAACTCCAGGAAAAGTCTTGGCAGGGAATAGTGAATCTATTTAAATACAGAAGAAAGATTAAAACAGAAGGAAGATCATGGTGACAAACAGAATATAGGCATGTTTAACTTCCCATATAATACTTGACTTAAAATAGGTATGAGGAAAATGGAAAAGAAGGTTAAAGATGGCATATATATAATTTTATCATCTTTAAAATTGCAGATGAAAAGGTATGAGGTAAAATAAACAAATTTAGTATCAGGCATAGTTATGTAAAACAATACAACTGTGATACCAAAAAATAAAACAAAATCAACTAAAACCGAATGGTTCCAGATTTCTTATGCATAAGTTTCCAGCAGGATGCCATGGTGGAATTAGCAATGAAACCTTGAGGTAGCAGGCAATTGGTGTAAAATGAGAGATGAACGAGACACTGTGGGATTGTGTCAAAATAAAGACAGTTTGGGATTCATTTATAGCAGTAGCTTGGAACAAGAGACAAATGAATTTTAAAAGATACAAAATTGTATAAGGGTTCTGATACACTTAGAAATAATAGAAAACATAATAATGAATATAATTATTATGATCAAATTTACCTGTCGGGCAAATAAGTACATATGCTCCAAAACATACTGATATTATACTCACAAAAATACATGTAAATAACATAAAACATATTAATTTATCTGATCAATTCATTAAACTATTGATTCATATTGGTCAAAGTATAAAGCTATATGTTACATATTGAAATATACATTTAAAACAAAATAATTAGCTGGACACCGTGGCTCACGCCTATAATCCCAGCACTTTGGCAGACCAAGGTGAGAGGATTGCCTGAGTTCACGGGTTTGAGACCAGCCTAAGCAACTTGGCGAGACCTCATCTCTACAATAAATCAAAAAATCAGCCTGGCATGGTGGTACATGCCTGTGGTTCCAGCTACTTGGAAGGGTGAGGGGGCAGAATTGCCTGAGGCCAGCATTCGAGACTGTGGTGGCCGTGAGCATGACCGCTTTACTCCAGCCTGGGTGACAGAGTGAGACTCCAACTCAAAAATAAATAAATAAATAAGTAAATAAATATAATAATTGAAAAGTAAAGATTGAAAAGTGGTAAACTAGATGAAATCAACTAAATAAAGCAGGGGTTGACAATATCAGACATTTGAACTCAGTGTAAAAATTATAAGAAAAAGGAATTTTATAACAATAAACTGTATGACTTGCATGAAAAATGACAATTATAAATTTGTGTGTACCAGATAATTCAGCAACAATATTAATGAAGCAGAAATTATAGAACACTCAAGGACAAATAAAAACACTCAACTCAGATATTTTAATTCACATACTCATGCTATAACACATCAAGTGGACAAAAATATAGGTTAAAAATAAAAGTACAGAGTGGCATAATTTGTAGACTTATTTGAGATATATAAGATGACTTCAAAAAAAGTTAATGGAAAATACATATTATGGAAAAACTATGCCTAGAATTCAAAATTTTTAGAACCAAAATAAACATGTACTAACTTTTTATAATGTTTCCGAACAGGATGCAGTTTGAAGCACTAAGAAGGATAAGACATCAGTTTGAAAAGAACCCCTATTAGAGCAGTATGAATTCTGCTAAAATTGAAACAAGGACAAACATCAAGTTTATGGTGAAGGTTGGGTAGAAAAATTGTAACAGGAGATTAAACATGGCTTCACTATTATGATGCTGAAAAAAAAGCACAATCAAAGCAATGGCTACCTACAGGTGGGAGTTGTATAGTCAAAGCAAAAATGACAAGCAAAGGTCATGAGAACAATTTTTTGGGAGGCTCATGGCATTTTGCTTGTTGACTTTCTAGAAGGCCAAAGAGCAATAGCATCTGCTTATTGTGAGAATGCTTTGAGAAAGTTATCCAAAGCCTTGCTAGAAAATGCCTGGAAAAGCTTCACTAGGGAATCCTTCTCTGCCACAACAATGTTCCTTTCTCAAACAAGGACATTTTTTTGAGAGGTTTCATGGAAAATCATTAGGCATCTCCCTTACAGTCCTGATTTAGGCCCCTTAAATTTCTTTTTGTTTAGTAATCTTAAAACAATATTCAAAGAGCATCCATTTTTCTTCAGTTAACAATGTAATAAAGATTGCATTGAGATGGTTAAATTCCCAGGACCGTCAGATTTTTAGAAATAGATTAAATGACTGGTATCATTGCTCACAAGAGTGTCTTGACCTTGATGAAGGTTATGCTGAGAAATAAAGTTTATATTTTTTATCTTTTAATTGTGTTTCCACAAACTTTGAAATTCTCTCATGTAAAAATTTGTGGTATGCCAAAAAATTGTTCCAAAAAATATATTCATCCAAAATTCCTAGAACCTGTGAATATTACTTTGTTTGCAAAGGGGTTTTGCATATGTTACTAAGTTAGTAATCTTAAAATGAGGAGGTCATTCTGGATTATCTGGTTGAGCTGTAAACTCATTGGCCTGTGTCCTTATAAGAGAAAGGCAGAGGACTAATTGAGACACAGGGAGGCAAAGACATTGACATCCAACAGTAGAATAGATCATGTTAGGCCACAGAGGGAGAGGTTATGTGGAGATGGAGGCAGAGATTGGAGTGATAGAGTGATAAGCCAAGGAATGCCAAGAACTGCTGGCAGCCAAGAGAGAATATATGTTTATTGCTTTAAGCCACCATGTTTGTGGGAGTTTGTTATGTGACATTATGGAATACATACGAGAACTGGCAATTAAGTTTACGAACCCATCCTAGAAAAAGTACTACACACCTTATTGTTGGATATCACTATGGTCATCTTCAAAGTACTCCACTTGGGAAACTATACACTGATACCAGTTCCTACTCAATCCAACAAAGCAATTTTGGAACTCTTCTATAATGTCTATTAGTGCTGTCATTGTATTACCCTTGATGTCCTGAATGTCATCAAAATGTCTTCCTTTCAATATTTCCTTTATCTATGAATAAAAAAAAAAAAGGCATTGGGAGCCAGATCAGGTGAATAGGGAGATTGTTCCAAAACAGGTATTTGTTTACTGGCTAAAAATTCTTACAGATAGTGCTGTGTGAGCTAGTGCATTGTCATGATGTACGACCTCCTTCAGGAACATTTTAGCACACATCTTTCTCATGCCAAGATTTTCAGTTAAGATTTATCTAACTTGTTCTATCAAAAGTTTATTTGGTCCGCTATTCTTCTCACAGTCAATGATTTTGATATGAAATTTGACAAATTTTTGCAGTGTCTTTTTTAGTTCTGCTTGTTACTAGCCATCTTGACCTCTCTTCATCAGTGATGCTTTCTCTTCCCTCAGAAAAATGCTTGATCCACTTGTACACTGCTGTTTTCTTCATGGCATTATCCCCATAAATTTGGACTAACAAGTCCCTGGTTTAACTTCCACTCATGCCAAGTTTGACAAGAAATTTAATGTTTGTTTGTTGCTCTAATTCAAGTTCCAAGATTCTTATGACGGCACACAAAACATGCGGCAACAGTAATGAATGGCACTCAACATGAACATAGGTGTGAGACACTGATATACCAACATAATGAAACCTTACTGAGTTGTTTATACAGTGCTGGTAATGTAATTGCACAGTGGCATGTTTGTGAACATAATTGTCAGACCCCATATGGGCATACACACACACACACACACACACACACACACACACACACACGCTTATATGTAAAAACCCTTATAGTTATAGAATATTTTATATGAAAATATATACTAAAAACAGAACCCTGTTTTTGTCTATAAAGAAAATTGGAAAAAGAACCGTCTCAAGAAAGCAAGTAAATATAGCTCATAAACATAACCTCCACCATAGTAAGAGTAATGCAAATTAAGCTATGCTATTGTATTATTTTACATCTTCAAATTGATATGAATGACAATTCTATTATCTCCTCCATTCATTTCTTACTTTCCTCTACATAGTTCTATATCCCTGGAATATAGAGGGATATCTTCCTAGTGTATATTACCTTAACTTTCTTGCTAGCTGATTGCAGTTGAAGTCAGTCACTTGAAGTTACTAATAAGATATTGGGATTTAAGTAGAGAGATAGAAAGGCACTTCTTCACCTCTACCTCTTGCTTGGTGCTTTGATACCTGATTCTATAGCTTTGAGACCCCTTTAAGATCAAAAGTCAATGCTGAGCCTTCCTCCACGGTTTCTACTTTCAATAAGTTTCTAGAAACATATTTTCTCCAAAGCAATGTGAGTTTAATACCAATTATTTCTATGGAAAAACAAAAAGATAAAGAGTGAGAAACTAGAACAGACAATACAAGAGCTGTAGAAAATATATAGTGGTTCAACATACATGTAATTGAAATTTCAGAAAGAAAAGAGAATTAATCAGAGAGATTTTTTTTTAATATTCAATATTTTTTATTATGATATTGTGGGGTACAGTTAAGGGTTAGGTATACAAAAATGCTTCGTTCAGGTACCCTTGTTGATAAGGGGTGTCTCCCCATCCCCAGATAGATATTTACCACCATTAATCCCATCACCCTCACCCACCCCTCCCCCATATTTTCCCACCACTGTCAGTTATTTTCTTATGGTAATATGTTGGATGATCAGGGTCTACTAGATGGGTGAGAACATGTGATACTCAGTTTTTTGTTTCTGTGAGAGGTCACTCAGTATTATGGACTCTACTTCCATCCAGGTTGCTGCGAAATTCATGATTTCGTTCTTTTTTTATGGCGGCATAGTATTCCATTGTGTATATGTACCACATTTTTAAAATCCAGTCCTCTTTTGATGGACAGCTCAGTTGCTTCCAGGTTCTTGCTATTGTGAACAATACTGCTATAAACGTACGTGTGCAGGTATCTTTTTCATAGAGTCATTTGAGTTCTTCAGGGTATATTCCCAGTAGGGGGATTGTGGGGTCATATGGGAAGTTGATATTTAGAGCTTTTAGGAATCACCACACTGCTTTCCACAGAGGTTGCACTAGTTTACACTCCCACCAACACTGTAGAAGTGTTCCTTTTTCACCACACCCTCTCCAGCAACTGTTATTTTTTGAGTTATTGATAATTGCCATTCTGACTGGAGTTAGGTGGTATCTCAGTGTGGTTTTGATTTGCATCTCCCTGATAATTAGGAGGTTGAACATTTCTTCATGTGTCTGTTGGCTGCTCGGATATCTTCCTTTGAGAAGTGTCTGTTCATATCTTTTGCCCATTTTATAATGGGGTTGTTTGCTTTTTTCTTTTCCACACGTTTCAGTTCCTTGTAGATCCAGGATGTTAAGCCTTTGTCAGACCTAGAGTTGGCAAATACCTTTTCCCAGTCTGTAGGCTGTCTCCCTGCTCTCTCGATGGTTTCTTTGGCTTTGCAGAAGCTTGTTAGTTTGATGTGGTCCCACTTGTCTATCTTATCTCTTATGGCCTGTGGGTTTCGGGTTCTATTCAGGAATTGGATGCCAGTTCCAATTTCCATGAGGGTATGTCCTTCATTTTCAAGG